>CM035225.1:24440080-24523033 GCA_020226215.1 Sindora glabra
TTTCAAAGTAGCACAATCTAATTCAAAATTTTCACCCAATTGAACACGTCTAGCATATTTTTTCACAATAGCAGGATCACTATAACTGACGCCATCGAGTTCACCGCCATAAAACTCAACAGTTACACCTACTTGTTCGACGCTATACATGGATTCCGCCCTTCTAAAAGGAATGTTGGCTCTAACAATTCCATCTCCATCTACCAAAACGACTAGAAATGTTTCAAAAAAAGTAGGCATATAATGTACAAAAAGTTCATGCCCCACTTTATCTCTAAAGATAGGGTGTCCTAACCACCCAATAGCTATTCCATTCCCGTTGTCCATTAAGCCCACTCTAAACAATCCCCTTTGTGCTGGATTATTGCCGATGTAATCATAAAAAGCTAATTTTTCATGAATTTTAGACCAAGCTGCTTTGATAAACTTTGATTTTCGGCTAGTCCAGCACCAACTCTTCGATATATTTCTTGCTAGAAGTATTCCTGATCCCATTGATAACAAGTGGGACCAAATAATTCAATCAAGGTTGTTGCTGAACCATACCACATAGTTCCAGCAACAACAAAAGTTGCAAAAAAGACAACAGCAACACTACTAGAAAGTACGATTTCAATATTTCCCATACGTAATCCTTTGTATAGACATTAGGGTAGATAGACACTAAGATGGAAAAGACCCGCTAATATGCCTAATGTCCTTGCTGCAATATGATAAGAGGCTATTACTCCAGGAACAAAAGGATCAAAACCTTCCACACCCCATACGGGATTTACGAATTATACCCTTCCGCTTAGTCCATAAGGATCGAACACCCATATTCTAAGACCATACAATCCTGTTACATGAAATGGGCTAAACCAAAGCAAGCCACCCCTGAAAGAAATAAATGAATTCCAATGATTTTGAGCAAATCCAAAGATGGTTTTCCTATACGTTCATCATAAAAGATTTCTAGATCCTAATAGACCCCATGCCAAATAGTCGCCAAGAAGCACAAGCCAGAAAACACAATATGTGCCCCAACCACACCTTCGTAACTCTAAATACCTAGATTTTTTATAGTCCCTCTTGTGATACTCCAACTTCCCCATGAATTAGTTATTCCTAAGTGAGTCATGAAGGGTATAACGAACATACCTTATCTCCACATTAGGTCAAGAATAAGGTCAAAAGGATCAAAAACTGCTAATTCATATAGAGCCATCAAATCGGCCCAACCAGCAACCAGAGTTGTATGCATTATATGGACAGAAAGCAAACGACTAGGATTATTCTAACAATGGTATGAACATGACACCAAGGCAAACCCATGAAAATACCCCTTATGTCAACAAAAAATAGACACTTTGTAACTTTATTGAATTGAAAAAATATGCTATGGATCCTCTTTTTGTCAGTGGATTATCTCAAGGAAAGGATTAATATTTGGTCTAGTTTTTTTAATAATAATGGAACAATTCTATTTGTAGGAATAAAAAAAGCCGATCTATTCTATACCTGATAAGTAACAATATGCAATGATAAAAAGGGGTTAACTTTAAATTTTTTTATTTTATTTGGATGAAATCTTTATCGCCGTAAGTAGATTGTAGGTAGATTTTAGCTTTGAGCTTAGCATCCGTCGAAAGTTGTTAGTCTGTGTACTAAACAAGAAAAGACAAAGAGCATCATTGAAAAATAATTTGTTAACTCTTTTATTAACTTTTTCTCCTTCATCGTCCCTTCATATATGGAAAGAATAAAATTATTATGGGATCATGTTTAATTTCTTTGCAAATTTCTTTCGCTCCATATTTCTTCCCATCATCCAAACAACCAAAATTCCTTTTTCTCCTTTTTTTTCTCTTATTAATTTCTTTCGTTCCCAATTTCCATCCATCCATCCAAGTAATAGATTAATTACACTCTTGACTTAAAATTAAATAGTTTTCATAAATAATACTATGTATGTTACTTATATAATTTCTCATAATTTTACGCAAAAAATATAATATTTCATTATCATAATTAAAGCATTAATATATAAAATTAGATAGAATATAATATAATAATTATGTATAATCAAATAAAACTAACTTATTCACTCACCCAAATATAATTATATGCATTAGCCACTTGGACTTCTATCTTTTCTATTTATATAAACGTAATTAACAATATAAAATTTTTAATTAATACATATAGTCACCCCATTTATATTGGAGTGGTGTAATAGTAATTTGTTTCATATAGTTGAATTTTGTTCGATAATGAAATTATGAGGTTCAAATATTTATAAGTGGATTAACTGTAATCGAGCGAGCTAAAATAAATATGAATAACATTCTATTTAAATTGTACAACTTAATGAACTATGATATATTATTATTATTATTACTACTAATACTAATTATGTATTCACTCTTCACCATAATAAAGTCGATAATTTCACTATTCATCTCTTATGAATTAAATAATAGATTTTAGCATAGTGGGAAACTTCAATTGTTACGGGTCACATACACATTGCTTATTAAAATTATATTTGATTAACGCACCAAGCAATACAAGATAAATGTAAACACCAACTGTTAGAAACACTAGGAAATCTCAGGCCTATAACCAGTATTGACATTATTAGAGTATTAATTGTTGACTAAAATTAAATGTTAACATACTTGTATCATGAGCCTTTGCTAACCAATTACACACATACATAACTTATATATGATTTTAAATTTCAATTGCAGTAGTTATCATTGTAGTTTTTTTTTTCTTTTTAATCATAGGAGTAATTGAAACAGACATAAAAATTAAGAATTAAATTTTAGATATAAAAGAAAATATAGAAGCTTCAAAACATATTGATTTAATTAGGATATAAAAAAGATATAACACTTTCAAAAAATATTAGATGTTAATCAAACCAAAATTATTATTTCAGTTTTACTGCCATTAATAAAATTACTGATAAATGTAAGAAAATGCAATCATTTTAATATAAAATTATAAAAAATTACAAATGTAATATACTCTATCATAATAATATTCGGCACAATAGTACAGTTAATAAGACTAAAATTAACTATTACACTTACGATATGTTTCAAGGAAATTTTTTTTTTTAATTTTTTCCTAGCACTTCTATGTCTAGAAGTTACAGGTTAGCAAGCTAATGAAAAATAAATTGTGATCGACAAATTTTTATTGTTGCCCAAGTTATTAAGTTAAAAGGTAAAAAGAAAAGAAAAAAAATAGATTAACGGTAGGGAAAGAGAAAGAGGGATCCCGATTAGAGATATAAAAAATATAACTATTAATCAATCATATATTATATATAAAGATTCATTATGTTTTTATAGTGTGTACTAAGTTTATAAAATATATATATATATTGGCAGACATGACATAAATTTTAGGAATAAAATGATTTATTATTTTTTAGAAATTTATTTATAAAATTATATTGAATTAATATGGATTTAAAATTTTGACCCTTAGCTCTTATGAAGCTTTTCCGCTACTGCAAGAACAAGAATAATAAATTTTTTATTATATCTTAAATTAACAACTTCCTTCTATTTGATCTTGAACTCCTCTTTCAAACTTATTAATCCCCCGTTTTTGACAAACTACGGATAGTGAACCCTCATCTTTGGCAACGAAAGGATCCCAGAGTTGTTGCCATAAAGGGCTTCAAAAAGAAGCTATATGTATAGGATAAAACCAACTGAAATTGCCAATAATAGAGCATGTTTTAGGAAGAGAGAGAGAGAAGGAAAGAAGGAAGCATAAATTGAGGGTACAATTTGTATGCTTCGAAAGAGGCAATAGGATAGGACAAGTTTGTCAATGGGTTTATGTGAGGGTATGACTCAGCTCATTCAAAAAGCTTAATAATGTGTTGCGAAGAATTCAGAGATACTTGTTTCACCTTTTTTTTAATTTCTTTTTTAATGCAGAGCATCTAATTCTTGGATGTTAATTATGTGTACGTTGAGTGGTGCATCGGACAACATCATACCTCTCGCATAAGCATGTTCTCAGCAGAAATTTTAATTATAATTAAAAACATAAAATATAATTAAAACATAAAAATTAGAAAAAAATTTAATATAAAAATATATTATTAAATTTTTTAGCTTATATAATATTATATAAATAAATGAAATTTAATAATTAAATATATAAAAGAACCGGCCAAGGTTATTGTCTTAAAAATCTATAGCATGTGCGTATTCACCGGCAGCGCAACCATTGCCACAAGTAGGTGTTGATATCAAAGGTTGTGAAAACTGTGAACCATTACTTTTCAAGATATTGTCAACTTTGTTTTCGTGGTGGAGGTTTCTACCATCAAAATATGATTTTGTTGTATTGTATATGGCAAATGGTTTTAATTTTCTTTTTTTTTTTTGGGATAAACTCGTCACACGTCAAAGTTTATTGCGAATTTATTAAAATATAAATTTTATATTTTTATTATATATAATTATTTATAATTTAATCATTAATTATTTTTAAATAATTTTTAAAATTTTTAATATAAATTTTTAAATAAATTAATATATCAATTCGTTTACAATATTAACTTATTTATTTATTATTTATGTCAAATATTTTCAATTCATTTATAATCTAAACCCATGTAAACTTAATATAAACTCATATAAAAATTGTATGTTTGTATTGGATTATCATATTATATCAAAAATTATTAATCTCTAATTATATGAGTTATATTTTTTATTCAAATATAATAACAACTATTATATGAAAGACATATATTCCTTTGTTAGCCTCAATTGTTTTCAATTTACTTTTATAAAATTGAGACGTTAACATTTGAGATTCGGAAAGAAATGGATAATAATGATATAAATAGAATTTTAGAAATTTTATTTCAATTAATAGAAGAATAAGAAAGCACACATAGAAGATAAGTACTAAACTCCATTATATTTGGACAGAAAAAAACAATTATATATGGATAAAGTATCAATAATACAAACCACAAATGACCTCCCTTTAACACTTTAAATTACATTTAGGCAAGTTTGCAAATGGACTCATACAATTAAGGGGTGGCAATTCATATTCATGTATTAGATTTATAGTCATGTCAAATAATAGCAATAATCTAAATATACTCAACTTGAGCTTTGATTTCAAATAATAATCATATCAACTTATATAATAATATTATAAAGCATGTCAAACCTATTCAACCTATTTAATAATTTTAATTAATAAAATTATATTATAAATCTATTTGTCAAATTTAATTACTTATTATCAATTACTAAAAGTATTTTTAATCATTAATCAAATACTTTATTAAGGTATTATTGTCATTTTATTATTACATAAAGTCTATCTTTTCATTATATATAATTATTTATAAATTAATTATTAATTACTTATAAATAATATTCTTTAAAATTTTAATATATAAAGTCTTAAACAGGTTGATATATTAACCTATTTAATTTCAAGTCAACTATAACTCAATCCATTTGTTATTCATGTTATACAAATTGATTTATTTACAACTCGAACTTGTATAAAATATCTTGCATTAGTGTTGAATTATTATGTTATGTTAAAAATTATCACCCTAACATATAATAGGTGAATAAATTGTATTTTTTAATCTCATTTTATAAGATAAATATTTTTATCTAAACTAAATTATTCCTTAATTAAATAAAATAAAAATTAATATTAATAATAAATAGTTATTATTTTTATTTTATAAAAAAGGATATACTTAAAATTGTTCTATAATTTTTAGTGTAATCAACTTAATTTAATATTAAAATGAGATGTGGCCAATAATTTATTGTTTCCTTTTCTTTATCAATTATGGATCCAATTCTAGAGTGCAAAACACATTTCAAAGGGTAAAATGGATTATCAAGTTATTAATAAGAAAATTAAGAGAGTTAATAACTATAAATTTAAAATTTAATTACATTTTTAATGGCTTGTTATTTACTAAATTCTAGGATTTTAATTTTTCCATTGATAGTTATAATAATTCACTTTACATTTAAAGTGCATTTTATTATTTGGAGTAATCAATTTATGTCTAAAAAACATGTGATTATAGATCGAGTATAAAGAATAAAGAAGGGAAAAAATTAGCCCAATATTATTTGTTTCAATAAATTTCAACAAAATACTCCAAGGTCACTTTCTTTCATTTAAATCCACTCACAAATAATAAAATACCAGAAAACCAAACGGCACACTTACAACATGTTTTGGAAACAACAAAGAACTGAAAAAGAAATAACTAAATCTCTATTTCATCATTGCGCAGTCTTTGTGAAGCAACTTAATAGATCAAATGAAACTATCAGTAAAAATCATTAGAAAATTATAGCAAATGAACTTAACTAACACTATATGATAAGAAATCAACATTTTCAGCCTTCAGCAATTTTCAACCATTTCTAAGTAGTAACTTCACATAAATCAAGATGTCAAAATGGGTTGTCAACAAGTAAATCTTACATCCATTTAAATAGTTTATATACTATGGATTGTCTTAACCTTAGCTTCACAGAAATTGCTACTATTACTGTTTGCGTGTATATATATAGTATATATGTTGAAATGAAATCTTAGAAGTTAGAACAATAAACATGTGTGCTTTTATTTTATTGCATGTTATTGTCATTAATCTCATATAATAACTATTTGCATATTTAATCGAAGTGTTACTATCAAGAATCTTCATGTTGCTATTTATATAACAAATATAAACACAGAAGCACACATATTATTTTATTTTTGGTATCTTGTTCACATAGAAGCAAACAGAAACACATTACTCTTTCAATAACAAGTAGAAATATGCAATCCAACATTATGTTTTTGGATTATATCTCATAACAAACTTCAGTTTTAACTTCATCACTTCATTTCCAATCCAAACATCATAATGAAAGTAACAATAATATGTTATTTCAACCATGTTACTATTTAAATGACAAAAAGAAATATGAAACATGTATGTTGCAATTAGAACTATCAAAATAGGTTAACTCAATCCTATTAGAATAATCTAACGGGTAAAAATTGTATATCCAGTCAATTCCAGGACAAGCTACTTTTTACTAAGTCGGGTTCAGATCGAATTATTACAGTACTAGTACCAATTCTAATTTCAGGTCAAATCCTAATTGCAACCCCATGTCGACATTTACCAAAGAAGTTTTAATAATTCATTATATTTTATTATTATTATCATATTATTTATTTATTATTATTTATTATTAATTAATTAAAATCTATTATTATTAATTAATATAATTATATATTATTATAATTTAAAATTTTATTATATATATAAGCGAATCATATATATTATATATGAAAATAAATATATATTATTAAATATATATTTAATAAAATAAATATATATTACTAAAATATAGTAAATGCATGAATTTACATTTAATAATATATACATTTAATAACATGATTTAAATTTTATATTGGCTAAGAATTTTATATTATATATTTATTTTATATGTTTATTTTATTTAATAAAGTAAATATATATTATTAAATGTATATTGATCAATTCTAAAGTATTATATATATATATAAATAAATATATTTAATAATTTATATATTATCAAAAATAATTATATAAATAATACTTTAATAAAAAATTATAACAATTTATATATAATAATAAATAAATAATAACGTATTATATTATATATATGTATATAATATATTTAAAATTAATATCAAAATTATTTATTTAAAACTTTTAAATAATTTAATATTTTAATATAATTATTTATTTTGATAAACTTATATAATATATATTGATATTATTAAATATATAAATTTACTAATTTTAATATTAAAAATTATTTAATATTGCTTATATATATAAAGTTAATATTATATGCATTGAAGTGTAATTTTAATATACTAAAATTTTTATTTTAATATATCTACAAAAATTAAACATATAATGATAAATTAATTATTTATTACTTATTATTATTATCAGCCTAACGGATTAATTTAATAATCCAACAGGTTGAAACTTATCAGTCCCAATTCCGTTATCAGGTCGAAACTAACTAGTCCTAATCTTTTTATTAGATTAGGCCACTATTATTATTTTTTGTACTAGTTCTAATCTCAATCCTAGGTCAAGAAAAATTATATCAGTTATAAGTCAAGCAAAATTATACCAGTTCTAAACCAACCTATTAAACACAACCCATTTTGACACCTCTAGTTACAATGCACTTGTTAATATTGGTTATGTTTTGTATT
This sequence comes from Sindora glabra, assembly GCA_020226215.1. NCBI lineage: Eukaryota > Viridiplantae > Streptophyta > Magnoliopsida > Fabales > Fabaceae > Sindora > Sindora glabra. The sequence goes on from CM035225.1 coordinate 24,448,373, forward strand.
CTTTGACATAATGTTATGGTTTGGATGCAAAACAATAATATCCAATCTCACATGTTATGCTTCAATTTTTTTCTCATGAAAATTTTTAGTTTCTACTTGATCAATCTATTTTGAATCCAAACATTAGTATGACAGCCCTTATGTTATTTTTTCACATCTTAGTTTAGCTTTTCTAATGATATTACTATCTAGTACCAAATAGTAACCAAACAATAATATGTTGGTTACTATTTAGAGTTGCATTTATTGATATAGTTATTTTTTATTGATGTTCCTATTTAGTCTAAAAATAATAACACATTATTTTCTTATAGTTTCATTATTAATCATACTTAATTTATTTATTTATTTTATTTTTTATTAATATTATTATTTCTAGACTAAATAGTAATATGCCTGACTAAGAAAATAATATGTTACTATTTATTTTGAAAATAATAACAATGTTATTTTTTTTATCTATTTTATGATTAACGATGCTTGATTTGTCAATTTATTTTCAATTTTTATTTGATATTCTTAGTTTCTAAACTAAATAGTAACGTATTATTTTAACATGTCATCTCATCATAGTAATGAAAGACAATAGCATATCATATTATGCTTTAAAACTTTATATGTTACTATTATATATAAAATAGTAATATACATAATGATTATTTTTATTACCTTATTTCAATGCACATCTAACAGTTGATGTCATCTTTAGCATGATGTTATTGTTTGTATTGCAAACAATAACATCATTTTTTTACTAAAGTTATTGTCTTGCACAAAATAATAATGTGACTTATCTAGTTTTAAGCCTAATTTATGACGAATTTAACCAATGCATTTTTCTTTAACCTAAACAAAAAGGTAGTAAAATAGCCAAACAAATAAAAGCAACTGAAGGAGTGGTTGGAAGATTCTAGCAATACAGATTTAATTTGCTGGCATGTATAAGGAAGATTGACAATCTTTAATTCAACAAGAGCTATATAAAGGTGCCACAGTAAAACCCTTTTGGCTGTTTCTCAATGCCATAATGATAAAATAGTTTGATCATATAATGTACTAAAAAAGAGATCAAGAAACACAAGTAATAATTGCCACCTTCTCATTGAAGTATAATGAATTCATAATTGGGGCCGAATATTTAAGCATTACACCTACATTAGTAAAACTCATTTTTAGAATAAGAGATAGACACTGCCCTATTAACACGACACCAATCAAGAGGCCATAATCAGATTTTGACAACAGATGATTTCATGACCAAGGATGCCTCATCAAACCAACAATATTCAATGCACTCTAATAAGTAGTAAGAGGAACATTAGAAATGGATGTTCAAGACGTCTCACATCTTATCACATTGATATTGCTAATGACTCTATTAGGGCTAAGACACTAGCTTGGTCTTACCTGAAATACATTAAGAGCATAGATGACATGGTAGAATATTAGTGGTAAAACACATACATCAACAATTGGTATATTCAACTACAAATTACAAGCTACCAAATATCACGAGTTATGTTATGTTATTACCAATAAGTTACCATTATCCAACTTATATTATTTCATGTCATTTTCTTTGTTATTGTCTTCATTTATTTCTATTCATTTAATTACATGTTCTTTGACAATTTTGTTATTAATGAGAATTCATTTGTTTGATTATTTTAGTTTTTAATTGATATTATTATTTGGAGACCAAACAGTAACATGTTATTGTTTAGTTTGTAAAAAAGTAACTCGTTGTTCTTTAGCTATTTGGTTGTTAATGTGACTTAATTTGTTAGTTTATTTTATATTTTTTATTCATATTACTATTTAAAAATTAATTAGCAATATATTATTATTTAGTCTGCAAATAGTAATGTATTATTCTTTGACAATATTGTTGTTAATGAGAATACACTTATCTCATTATTTTAGATTTTTTTATTATTAATGAGATTTGATTTATCCATTTATTTTAAGTTTTTGATCCATATTACTATTTGAATGCTAAATGGTAATATGTTACTGTTTGATTTACAAATAGTAACATATTGTTCTTTACAAGCTTTCTTGTTAATGACACTTGATTTATCTATTTATTTTGAATTTTTATTAATGTTACTATTTAGAAACTAAACAACAACATGTTACTATTTAGTTTATAAATAGTAATATATTATATTTTTAACAATTTTCTTGTTAATGATATGAAAGAGCCCCTTCTTTTGTTTAAATGCAACTTTCATTGAAAATAGACCTAATAATATGTACATTATATTGTTGATAATATTGGCTATGTAAGACAACAAATGTTTTTAATAGACCTTAAATTCAAAAAATATCAAGATATCTTAACTGAGATCTGATTCTCCTTGCACATTAACTAAAAGAGAAACTGACCAACTAGCTTTAGATAACTTTGGACAACATTATTTCCTTTACCCATGTTACTGTTATGCTATCACTTAATCTTTTGCTTCATATTACTATTTCTCACCAAAATAAAAACATATCAACTAATGACACCAATAAGCAACCACTCTTACGATTTAAGTTATTAACAAATAACTACAACTAACAAATGAAGAAACAACCCTCCTTTTCTAACCTCACATGTAAACAATGCATGAACAACAACACACCCAATACTAATAGTAAACAAAAACACATATCAAACCCTCCCAATCGAAAAACTTCAAAATTGATGACGACACAATAATAGCATAATACATAATGAAACCCTAAAAAACTAATAAAAATTGCACTATCACAATAAGAACAACATGAACAAGAAAATAATAATGTACAACAACTAAGGAATCAACTACTTAACATAAACAATATGATAAATCAATTGACTGATGAATTGAAGTTTCTGACAAAGAAACTTCAAAAGTTAGAGGAATAACTACAATAAAAACAAATAAACAATTAAAAACCTCATACAAGAAAAAGCACAGCTCTATATGCAACTTTCTAACATAACCTTAACATGATCATCAATACCCTGAAAAGGAAAATGCTAGTCTTGAGAATCAAAAGAACCAACTGATAACACAACTCACAAAAATGATTATGCAATTAGGTGTATAAGAAAAAGTAGACATTGAATAAGAAAATAAATAAACTCAGACTAAGCATATAGAAAATTTGATGATAAAAAACATTAAAGCAAAAATGAGAAAAATAAAGCATGACAAAAAATACACTTACTCAGAGCTATACAAAAAATATAGAAAATAATAACACATACAACAATAAATAATAACTATTAAGGAGAAGACGGATAAGGGCAAGGAAGCTTTTATAATCATCTTAGAGGAAACAATTGTGAAACTAGCCAAATAGAAATAAACTAAAAAGTCGATAACTAGTTCAAAATGGTTGGCTGCAAAATACCTCCACCAAAATGTTAAGAAGAAACTACTCTAAGTATAAAAAATAAGAGAAATATTATAAGTCATGTGCTATTTTGTTATTGATTATTTTGATTAACTTAATATTATTATCTAGTACCTCAACTAATTATTAAACCACATCATCATTTGTAGGTCTCTTGTCTAGATATCTTCTCAGCAAGACATGTACATAACATTTTAAGGAGTTATTAGATGTGCTCGCAGAAAAGTCAATAATATCAAATGTATACTTCTTTGAAATTTTGCAACATTGATGTTTTGTCTTGTTCTTTTATAGTCATGTTACTGTTAGGATTTGAAACAATAACATGGAAGCATTAAACATTTTCAAACTCCAAAACATGATATTACTGTTTGAAATTCAAACAATAAGAAATAACTCCTCATGCTATTATTTATCATCATTTTACTAATGCTGTTATTTTTTTATTTTTTATACTCATTTTTAGAGTTTACTTCTTCTTAATCAATTTATTTGATAAAAACTAATCTTTCAATTTCAAATTATAGATTGCCATGCTTTGATGTTTAGCATGGTTGGCACATCCAGCAGCAATAAAATACTTGTAATTGATAACTTATGTTAGGTAAGATTTTAAATTCATTTCTAAATGTGACCTACAAAAAATAATTTGATACTAACTCATGTTTAAAATATATTGACAATCTTATATGGCTAATCTACTTAATTCTTCAAGAAAATGAGGAAGATAAAGTTTGATCAAAAGTTAGAGAAAGCAATAATTATAGAAATTATAGTATTCTCAATAAACTTAATAGGCATCAAGGGCTGCACAAATCCTAATCACCATACATTGCTCGTGCTGAACAATGTAAAGTGCAAGTGGACTTATTACAACTTAATGAAGCCTAAAAAAGAGAGGATTGCAAATCCATACCTTTTTAATGCCAAAATGGTAATGAGTGATACTTGCATTATAATCAAATACCAACTATTTTGGAGTTACATTGATTGATATGTTATTTTTATTAATGTTACTGTTTAATTTGAAAACAGTAACATGTTATTTTCTCACAATTTCATTATTAATCATACTTGATTTATCTATCTATTTTATTTTTTGATTGATGTTACTATTTTCAAATCAAATAATAACATGTTAGACTAAAAAAATAACATATTATTGCTTGATCTAAAAATAGTAATTTATTATTTTCTGATAATTTCATTATTAATCACACTCAATTTGTTTATTTATTTTATTTTTTAATTCATGTTATTATTTGATATGTACATAGTTACACATTATATTCTCAATTTTAATTCATGATTTATCTATTTACATTATTTTTTTATTGATGATACTATTGCAAGACTAAACAATAATATGTTAAACTAAGAAAATAACATGTTACTGTTTGTTCTAAAAATAATAACATATTTTTTTATCAATTTTGTTATTAATAATGTTTAATTTGTCAATTTATTTTCAGTTTTTATTTAATGTTACTATTTCTAAAAAAAATAATAACATGTTATTTTTTTACTTGATATCTTACATAACTTAGTAATTGAATAATAGGACTACTATGAGGAAAAAAAGAATGAAATCCTTCACAAGAATAAAATGGATATGGGAGTAAAAATAGCAATTGCAAAGCTACCTTTTAATCTCATATCATACAAAAGGTCACCACAATAGCAGTCTGGATTGTAAGTGACATCTTATTTAATAATTCACATGTACCATAATTAAGAGATACCAAATTAACCCATTCACAAATTTACAACTTCAGGCAAAATTGTGGCATTTTTTTGTATGTAAACAAATAGAAGATATATACAAGAATAAAGAATTTAAAGAAGACTTTCTACTAGAATTTATAAGGAAATACAATGCAAAACTAATAAATAACTTCCTTAGGAATTTCAATCCTTGCAGATGAAGATTCTTTTCTACTTTCCTATTTCTTTATAGGTGAAATTCAATTATATATAACATTTAATTATATGTAACATGTTAAATTCAAATTCATGTAACATTCTATTGTTTATAAATAGTTAATAAAAATTCAACATATTCTTCTTTCCAACTTCTTCTAATAATCAAAATTCATTTACCCTTATATTTGCAACTTCTACCTTAATGTTACTATTTGGAAATCAAAATAGTAACATGCAAGTAATTGTGTAATTTTTCACTGATGTTACTACTAACATTAATTATACAAAAATATGTTAATTACTAATGCTAACTAACAACTAGTTATGTTACTATATTCAAATGGCATTACTATTTCTTTTTACAAAGCAAAAGAATCATAAAAGACTACAAGTTGTGCCACAAAAAAATTGCATTTAAACAAGATCCTTTCATACTTTTCTTATTACAGTATTCTGATTTGTTATATCTTCTGCATCCTAATTTTCTTAACACATTCACACCTTGACCTAATCCTTAGCTTCATAAGTTTGCTTACTTATCTTTTGGAAATCAGAGGTAAGATAGTTACTTCTTCTCTTACATTAACCTCTTACCTTAGCATTTTAGAAACGGGATGTATGACTTGTTCATAAATCTTCCTATAGATGTTAACATGGAAATAATTCTCAACAACCTTATTACCAGAAATCTCGTATCTTCTGATAGCAATAATTGCTGAATGTAAAGAAAACTATCCAATTGCCATTAGTATTAAGTGCAATTGCACAGAGAAATATCGATACAAATAGTTAGATCTGCTAACACTTCAAAAATAGTTATATAGAAGGAACAAATTCCATCTTAATCACACAAATCTCTTCGTATGATATGTGATACATCCAATAACTATCTTTACATTCACTTAACCGTGAGTGACATAAAATAGTATCAAAATGTGGAACTTACATATAGGGAATCTTAGCGATCTCAAGTTAAAAGATCATATTAATGATGATCACTAAGAATCACTCATGATATTCATATAATGATCTATGTAGTGATCTTAGGATCGGTCAGTATAGTATATGTAGACTTAATATCTCATATAAGACACCATACACGCTAGTCTTAACATATCAACATAACCCAATTCATAATGATATATAACTAGAGATATTTAAAAATATAATTATTCTAGGGTTATTATCACAATTAAATATACTATGTAGAAAATATATATATAAATATAATAATTGAAATTACCTTTAAAATAACATGATTCAAATTTACAATCATCTATATGATTGGTTTTAGGACATATATACTAACATAATTTTCATGAGGAAAGGATTCAACGGCCTTCTGTGATTCCTAATACATTTGAAAGATTCCCTATTAAGATAGTAGGGTATATGCAAATTAATTTAGGAATTAGTCCCATTAAAACTTCTAATAAATTTTATGTTATCTCAAGATTGTCAAACTATCAAATACTATTAGGATAGTTGTGGTTACATTCTCATAATTATGTCCCTTCTACTCTTTACTAGTGTGTCAGAGTTAATTTTTAGTGAAAGGACATCAAGCTTTTTGGAGTAATAGATGAAGAAAATAAAAGTTGATTATTATTATAGGAGCTCAAAGTTGCTTCCTAAATTTAAGGTAACTTTTTCCAATTTATTTTGCAAAATTTACACCACCTTATGTACTTTGAGAAGTTTTTTAGAGTAATATATGTTAATTATACAATTCTATAAAAACTCTCATAATTTTTTTTGGTGAATTTGTTAGACTTGTATTTTGCAAAGTATGTTTTTTCATTGGTTTATGGCCAAGGTAATTGGTTTTTTATGTTTGATGAAATTGTAATGGGATTTTGTTTTGTTTCTTGTTGAAACAAAGTGTGTATAGAGCTTATTGTGGCACTTCCTTAGAGAAGTGAAAAAATAATAATTTTTTTGGATTCATTTTGTTGAACTTGTATTTTGTATTGTATGCATCATTTTGCATTTTGCATTTTTCATTAAAGTCATTTGTGTTAAATGAAAATGTAAGATTGTTTGCTTTTTATTGAAATAGAATATTGATATAATCCTAAAATGCCATTTTACCATAAAGATACACAATGTGAACCTAATTTTAATTCAATCATCCCCTTTTGTTGTTTGCATTATTCAAGGATAGAGGCATATAAGGTAATATGCTTCTAAAAGTCCATTAGATATGTAACAATGGTTATTTGTTTATTCTCTTGCTAATTTGGAGTTGCTAATTTTTTTAGGTGTAAAAATTATAATAGAAAGTTCAAATTTGGAAAAAAAATGGCTTAGAAGGGAATTAGGTGCTTGCTGTTGTAACTTTTATACCTACTATTAATTTTATTCTCTATTAATAAATGCCAAGATGCATATAAGGATGCTTTTTATTAGGATTTAATAGAAGTATCATGGTTTCAATTTTTATGAAATTTTAAAGATGTAAAATATAAAGTTTTAAAATTTATATACAATTTTTTATACTCACTTAAACTCTAAGGGAGTAAAATGTAAGCAAAAATTGTTCACACAGGATAAAAACTATCATAAATTAAAAATATAAAATAATAATTTCAAAAAATAGATAATCTACCTGTATTGGCCATAATGAAATATAATTTAATTGATTAATAAAAGGTTTAATCTTCCCCACCTTCTTTATAAGTTTATAACTAATGGGGCACCAGGATTTACAAAGTGTTTTGATTATAATTAACGTATGGAGTGGTTAGAGGGACCTAATTTGATTAAATAAAAAAAATTTACTAGACTCACCTATCAAAAGGCTAATAGGTCAAAGGTCTATACTTGCTACTAAAAACACACTAGCCTACTAGGTTTTTTTAGTCTAGAAAAGTGAGCATAAAAATTAGATCTAAAATTATAACTTTATGATCAAACTCAATTTATTTTAAATAAAATAAAATAAAATATTTAATTAATGGGAGTCCATTGAAAATATTTTTACACTCTTCTACTTGCACAATATTAATTGTAATTAATTTTTTATAAAATATTTTATTTTGAGAAATGATTCATGGGCCAAGGACTAATTTTAAATACATCACCCTAAAGATAAATGCTTAAAAATTTGACTAAGCCTATATATCCAACGATACCAAATTATGGCATTAATTATATTTTTTATTAATTTAAGACCTTCTATGATTACAAAATATCATGAATTACACATATTTAATCACTGATGTGATAGTGTAGCATGAAAGATGTCATTAAAAATTATGATTGAATCATACTTATCTTTCATGTTAGTCCTCGATGATTTTTCTAATAAATTCATAAAGCACGAGAAATCAACTAGCAATATATAAAGCCAAATTATCTCATAAATCCCAACATGGTGTCGATTTTGAGATAAGTAATTAAGCTTAGGAACTAACGACTAATACCAAGCCTTAGCCCTTTACAAAAATTATAACAATCTTGACACATTATAATAAAATGATGCATGAATTAACAAGATAACATAAATTTATAATCAGCATACCAACAAGTATATTTGAAGATATAAGAAAAGGAACATATCAAAATTACATAAAAGACAGTCATAAAAATGGAAATAACCCACTAACCAAAGACATCAAAAGAATCCACAATTCCCATGTTTTCGACATGCTTTTGAAAAATTACAAGTTCTTTTAGTCATGGGATCTGCCAACATAACATTTATGTGAATGTGTTTTACCATTATGTTCTCTTTCCTCACAAGATCTTTGACTGTAAGGTGTTTCAACTCCAAATGCTTAGATCCATTAAAACTTTTATTATTTTTAATGAAGAAAATTATAACACTTGTCATAATAAATTTTCAATATTCTAGCAATAGAATCAATAATCTGTAATCCCAAAATGAAAATTTTCAACCAAATAACTTGTGAAGCAGCACCGTAATAGGCAACAAATTTTGCTTGCATGGTAAAAGAAGCTGTCAATGTTTGCTTAACACTTTTCTAGGATATAGCACCTCCAACCATCATGAAGATATAACCTGAAGAAGATTTCATATTGTTGAAGCATCTAGTAGAATCGAGTTTGAATACCCAATTACGTCTAAGTTATTAACCTTTCTATAAACGACTATATAATTCTTAGTTTTCTACAAGTATCTTATAACTTTCTTAGCAGTACACCAATGAACTTTTCTAAGGTTAGATAAATACCTGCTAAGAACACTAATTATAAAAATTAAATTTGATATGATACAAACTTGAGTATACATTAAACTTCTTACAGTACTTGCATAAGGAGCATTTTGCATTAATTGTTTCTCTATCTCATTTGTTAGGCATTGTTTATTACTAAACTTATCACTTTTTACAACTAAAACATCCCCAGGTTTAGAGTTCTACATTTCAAATCTTTTATGAATCCTATCAATCTATGCTCTTTGAGACAATCTTAATAAGTTACGAGTTCTATTCCTGTAAATTTGAATACCCAAAACAAATGATACCTTATCAAGATCCTCTATGTCAAAAGCTCTAAACAACATTTGTTTGGTATCATGTAGCAAAGCTAGATTGTTACTTGTTAATAGATATCATTAATATACAAGACAAGAAAAATGAAACTATTCCCACTAACCTTAAAATAAATACACTAGTTAACCTTATTTTCAATGAAGCTCATAAATGTAATCAACTCATCAAACTTCAAGAACCATTGTTGGGATGCCTATTTCAAACCAAATATTGATTTTTGTAGCTTGCATACTAGATGCTCAAATATATTTATCTAAAATCCCTCAAGTTGTTTCATGTATACATCTTCCATAAGTTTGCTATTTAGAAAAGTTATTTTAATATCCATCTAGTGAAGCTCTAAACTAAAATGTGTAACTAAAGCCATAATAATCCTGAATGAGTATTTAAAAGATACTAGTAAGAAGGTCTCAGAGTAGTCAATTCCCTTTCTTTGAGTAAAATCTTTAGCTACTAATCTTGCTTTAAATTATTCAATTTTGCCACTTAAATCTTTCTTTATCTCATATACCTATTTGCAACTAATTGCTTTTCAATTTTATGGAAGCTTAACAAGTTCCCACACTTCATTCTTGATCATAGACTGAATTTCCTCATTCATATATTCAACCACAAATTATACTATTAACTATTCACTCCTTACCTACATTAAAAAATGGGTTTAATTTTAAAAATTCATATCTGTAAAAATGGGTCATGGGTTAGTCACGACCTATTTGACAATCCTACAAGATCTTACCCTAGAGAGGGAAGGAAGAGAGAAATATCTAGATGATGCCATGAACAAATATCTAAGACATAGCTAATAAAAGGAAGGATGATTGACAATAACTAGAATTTAATAAAAGAGGCGTAAAGATTGCAAGAAAAATAGAAATGGTAAGGCTTGATCTCTCGTTAGAGCTCACTAGGATTATAGACAAGTCATTCCACCTTGATTATCGAATTTTATCTTATGACATCCACAAACTCTAGCCTAACCTTTTAAATTAGGGACTTTCATAAAAGCCCAATGTTTTAAGAGGGAATCATTTATTAGGGGGACATATCCCTTACTAAAAAAATTAAAAAGCCTAAGTCTTTTGCCATCCTTAACTAAATAGGCTAAAAAGCCACCAAAATAATCTACAAAAATGATCCATTCCTATAACCAAATAGCTAAGCATTTAGCAAGGCATTTGTCTATTGTTAAAATTAGTGAGGAACATATCCTCCATTAAATGGCTTCCAAATTAAAAGAAAAAAATGAAATGGGTATTTTTCATTTTGCTTCACCGATTCATCAATAATAAAGGAAATTAGCTAGGGAATTTGTGTCCTTCACTAATTTCCCTTATTAAATCATAAATTTCTTGTAGTGACAATTGAACCTAATCTTATCAACATTAGAAATGTTGAGGTGTGTGCTCAGCTTTTATGCCTATAATACCTTTATAGTAGGTTACGTTAAGAAAAGGCCTCGTCAAGTGAAAGATATTTTCTCAATATCATGGCTAGATAGTTTGGCCTTAACTAGAGTAGGCTAGTCATCACTCTTAACAATCGATTCCAAGGGTGAACCTTTACTGCTTTAGACATTTATTTGGTTAAAAAAACATAACCAAGACTTACTCCATTCTTTCCACCTTTACAACTTTTCCTTTTACCATGCTTACACTAAAACTTTTATGAATTGATGGTTTTCTAATACATATAAGTATTTTTACATGACAATTATTAAGAAGCTGACTCATATTATTATTGTGCATATGATGGAAGCATCAAAGAAAATTACAAGCATGCACTACACCAATATATTAGCTTTTGAGAAATATTAGTAAGTTGAGTTATTTATGGGAAAGGTTTGGTGAAGATTTATTTTCTAATTGCTTAATTAAAGAAAAATAATAGAAGATTGGAAGAAAAAGAAGAGGGAGAATGAAAAGAAATTAGGGTTTGGAGTTGAAAAGGAAAAAAATGAATTTTTGGGGATAAAGTTAGCTCATAAAAGAGTAAGGGCATTTTAGGAAAAAAGGTAAGTTATGTATTTTACTTATCAGCCACTTCTCTTAAGTCATAGTTAACTATACTAGTCCAAAATGAAGCTCAAATGGTCATAGTTAACTATTACCATACTTTTTAATACTGAATGCCTTTATAAGTTTTCCCCAACTCTTAACCATTCTTAAATTCTCATATTTCATTAAACTTTTTACTGTCCTTATTCATCTCGTTGTATTTAATTCATTCATGGAACTCAAATTATATCATCCAAGCAACACTTATCAATCAAATTAAAAAGAAATCAATGCTTAGATAAATAAAATTTTAAACTTTTAGGGGTGTAATAGTTATATATCTACTACAAGAAATTTCAGGATTAGTTAAGAAATTTAACTAGGGATTTATTTTCCTTAGCTAAATTTAGACATTGGTTAAGGAAAAATGACGTGCATGCTGCAATTCATCAAAATTAATTAAAACTGATTGCGAAAATAATAATGCAATATAGTGGTATAGTCAGGTCGTACCTCTAGTGATCCCTTGATTTTATCTCTTTTAAATGTTTTTCTAACAATATATGCACAATTATTGAATTATTGATGCAATGAAAATAAAGAAAACTAGGGCAATCAAACTGATAATGTAATGAAATAGAATACTATGTAGAAATAAAAATAAAAACAGAATGTAGAATTGGGGGGTTTTGAATTTAAAATAGCAAAAAATCAATAACGGAATCAATAAAACAATAACAACGAAATTGAGAATAACATTGAACAAAGATAGCCAATCCAAGGAATTCAAGATTTCTTCACTATAAATTGGATTTTACAATTGATTATTCAGCCTTGAATTATTCGAAATTCCTAAAATAATTCATGAATCCTGAGCTAGATAATCATCTAGGATTTAATTGATTAAGATTAGCTAAGTTAGACAATCATCATAACTCCTAAGCTAGATCAAAACTAATTTGAAGATAGAATTCAGCCAAATTAAATGAATTAATTTAGAATCCTAAATCATCCATTCATCCCCTTTTCTCTCATGAAAAATTCTTATTAATCAACTAAAATTTACTACCAATTTAGATTTAAATCACAATTTACAAAATTGAATAAAGATTATATCAAATCAACATTCAAATTAAGTAAATCATGCAAATCAAAGGAGATAGATAAGGAAAAAGGAAAATCAATTGCAATTACCACCATACAAATCAAGATGTCATAATCTCAGAGAAGAAGAGCCTCAAATTTCATTGAATCAACTCAGAGAATTAGCCTTCCATTAGAGAGAAAAATCGTAAGAAAAATAGAAAACTAACAAGCTGTCTGTCTCTCTCTTCCCTCACGTTCTGATTCTATCCTCTATTTATTTACAACCCTAGAGGAATAATTAGGACTAGACCTGAACTACAAACTTATATCCTAATATCTCAGGAAGCTACCCACAAAATTTCAGCCCAATCAGACATTCCTAACTCAAGTTATAGCTAAATTACTACAGAGAGTTCAATCCAGTCCGAGTTGAAGTAATGAGCTATCAATCCATCTTCTTTGACCTTCAAAATGACTTAGTTTTTTCAAAAAGGCTTTATGAATGATTATATATAGATATTAGGGAATAATTGGACATGGCCTTGCATCAATTAGACACTTAGAGTACAAGATATGAATTAATCATTGCAACTGGGTCGGGTCTGGACTTGGACAGCAACTCTGCTTCCACTTTAAGCTAATATTTGACCTCCAAGATGGCAGAACTGGGTTCTATGGTCAATATGAAAATTGTAGCTCTTTTTCTTATTTTTCCAACGGTGTATAGATCGTCCAAATCCAACATCCAAAACTCAAATTATGATCAAAATACTGAAACGTATAAACAATTCAGCATTAAACCCAAAATTCAATTAAGCCCAAATTAATGCAATTAGTCTCAAATTGATGTAAAATTAATCCAATTAAGTATCATCACCTCCTAAGGGACCTAAATATAAGGAAAAATATTAATAGAATATTGTTCACATCAAAAAGCAAGTAATTAGCTAGGAAAAATGAATGAAATAAAAGTAATAATTATTTTTTTTATTTTAGCTATAGGTTTTATAATGCCATTTTTGCCTCAAAGGTTACCATGCATTTACTTATTTATTTTCTCCTTGTTAAGTATGCAAGAAGATAATCTTTTTAAATTTTGTCATCAAGGCTTATACTACTTCTTTATACTTTACTAAGGATGGTTGCTTGACCCTATATTTTCCTAGTACTTGATTAATGATTAGCTTAGAATCTCTTCTTATTGTTAGACCTTTTATCCCTAATTCTCAGGTGATCATGAGCCTAAGATGAAATCCTTATATTTTGTTTCATTGTTTGTATAGGGGAAATCTAGCTTGTAGGCCATAGCATATGTTCCATCATCAAGATCCTTTAGAATAATCTTGACCCCTCATGTTAGAAAGGATAGTAAATTATCAAAATGTAGCTCCTATGGCTACGATACTTCACATTAGTAATCACTTGGTCATAGATTACATTTATTATTTTAGGTAGGCCTCTAAAAACTTCTTTTAAGATAGGCTCATAATTTGCCAACAAGAGTTGAGCTAATAAATTAACTAGAGCTTAACATTTTAGTACCTTAAGGTTACTTATTTAAATATCAAATTCACTAATAATTAGCATCCATTTTCCTATTTTTCTTATTAGCATTGGCCATTATAAAAATAAATTTAATGAGGTCGGATTGCATTATCAATTGAATTGCATGCATTAAACAGTAATGGCGAAACTTTTAAGTTGCATAGATAAGAGGAAGCCTCTGTTTTTATATTCTCCTTGCAATGGTATAATTAAAAACTAGCCTACTATTGTTATTAGTTAAAATTGATAAAAAAAATATAGGAATCATTTTCATATTTACATTATTAGAGTGCTAGGGTAGAGGTAAGATTATCAAAGCCTAAAATTTTATTAATTAATTATATTAAATAGGTAAATGAGTAATTAAGCAAACTTATCTTAGTTTTACCAATTCTAATATGTAGCATATAGCAATTTAAATTCATTTTTTGTATATACTGAAAAGATCTATAAGGATTCAAATTTTAAATTTTAATATTACTTTAGGGAGAAATTATAATACACCATTAATATAGTAATGTGTTGATGCACCACCAGATCTAATTATTAATTAAGTTTATTTTTTTTGAAAAATTAAATTTTGTATGCTTGATTAACGATTAAATCTGGTGGTACACTAATATATTATTATGTCAATACTATACCATAAAATTTTTCATTACTTTATTAGCATCACAAAGTCTAGGAATATATCTTAATCTTGATGATATGTTGTTAAAGTACTCGAATGGTTTTTTATTAGTATTCATGTCAGATTTAAGAAAGAGAGAGCGAGATTATTGGACTTACCCAACTAGCATCACTTTATGGCTGGCATTGGAAAGAAAGACTTATGTAATTTTCAAATACTTTGCATAGGAATTAAAGCCTTTTATTAATGCTTTTTGATTTGATATTTTTCATAAGCATGCAACATATTAACATTACTCTGGAAGGATGTGAACTATAGTTAATATTTTATTGATGTAGATAATGAATGATAGTTTCCAAGCCAATAGCAATTGCTTTCCAAGCTTATTTGCTTACATCATCACTTTCCTTTACAACATATTTTGTAAGGGTAAAGACTTCCATCCCTCAGTGGAAGTCCAGGGTTTAGTAACCTTGGTCAGGTAATATCTTCTTAATCAAGAATTGTATACCTATGAAAGAAAGGAAGAACACCAATTGTATTCCATTGGATGGGCCACCTAAAGCATTGGAGAATTCTTCTATTTGCATATTAATACATAAATAATAAACAATTGTAAGATGATCCTTATTTTTTATGGGCTAACCAAAGAAGGTAAGTTTCGCTTATGTTAGGCTAATGAGGCCAAAAAATAATTAAGCTCCATTTATAATTAAAATCATATGAGAATGATAGTGTTATCACAGCCTAAAAATAACATGACATTTTAACCCAAAAAAAAAAACTCATTATGATGAAGAATAATAAAAAAGAATGACCTTGACAATTTAGACAACATTGAAAATAACAAGTGATTGTGTAAGTATGGCTTGTTTGCAATTTGGTTTTTAGGTATATAGATAAAAAATAACATAGTGAATATTAAAAAAATCAAATTAATTGCCTTAATTTTATTACAAATAAGGCTTCTTTTTCAAAGTAATTCTTATTATTTATACATTAAACATTGATTTATTAAATTATGTCAATATAACATAATATATTCTTATTTTATTATAAAAATATCTAATGTAAAAAATCATTAATTAAAATAATTAATTACTATTTTTTATTTTTCCTATTTAAACACTAATATCATTTAGGTAATATAGATATAAATATCGTATCTCTATTTTGCAGCTAACAAATAAGTTAATTTATAACTTAATAATTTTATCAATAAGTTATAAGTTAATATTTAGAAGATATTTTATATAATTATTAAAAAAATAAACTTTAATTTGATAAACTACTTTGAGCAAGTTATAAGCTTATTGCCTTTTCAAATTTTTTTTTTAAATTTATTCTTATTTTTTTATTAATTTACAACTTATACCCTTAATAACATATATCTAAATATTATTTTTTATAAAATATAATCAATATAATTTTAGCATAATTATATACTAATTTTAAACTATAAATATAAAAAAATATATATGGATAAATATGTAATATCATAAAATATGATTATGTAATTATAATTTTATTATACATAATAAAATAAAAATTATGTAAAAAAAATAAATTTATAAATTTATAAAATATAATTAATTAAATATTAGATATTACATTTTTATTTTTGAGCATATTAATTGTATTAATATAATTTAATATTTAAATAAATATGAATTATTTTAATTATATATCTATTTTTATTAATATATCATTTTATAATTTTACATAATTTAACAACTAATTTTATAAAATACTTCTTAAATAATTAGCTATTAACTATCAACTAATAGTTATAAATAATTAGTTATTAGTTAAATTATTAATTATTAATTAATTTATTAATTATTAACTAACTTATTATATACCTATATGAAATAAGGCCCATATTATATTTTTATTTTGAAACTATTGTAAATAAGTTAAAGATTTAATTTGACTAACCCAATTGAATACATATCCTAATAATAACAAAAACACTTAAAAATTAAAATCAAATTTATGTTTTATTTCTTTGATACTAATTTGTATTTGTTATATTTCAAATAAATACATTGTAATTAATTTTTAATTATATCATGACCTAACCTAATTGTGATCGGTATAAATCTAGTTACTGATTTTCACAAACTTGAACAATTTTTACTTTTTTTATTTTACGAGAGTTCCCCAATTCCAAAAAGACTTGAAATTTTTTCTTTAAATTTTTGCAAAAAAATGGACAAACTCTCCCCCATTTTTTAACACTTCTTGTGGGTCACACATCCTTAAATACAAAATCTATTCATATTCCAAATACAACAACTTAACATATACATAGTATTATACAGTTTTACACTTATACGCATACGATCAATTCAACACATTGTAAGCAAAATCACCACCACAATCATCAATTTATTTCTAATTCTAATATAATACAATCCCCAACTGTCAAATCTTCCAATCCAGGCGATCTTTGAATCTACATGCATGTGGTACAACTAGAATGAGTTTTTAGGAACTCAGTCAGCATATATCTACGAATACTAAGTCTTGATTCATTTGTATTAAATGGTTTCATACTAGTTAAGAGTTTTTATTGGGCAGATAATCTTGAGTTTCTAACCACCTACATAACTTAAATTTTATACTTCTCATCTTAAATCATTAAAATTGCAATTATCGATAGCATGCAATTTCATCATCATCGTATCATATCATACACTATCCATTCTGAATAAACATCACATTCATAAATAAACAATTCATCACAATCACATCAAGCATTTGCAATCATGTCAACAATGACATCCAACCATAGACAATTATCAACATCATATTATATCACACATCTAGGTTAATGAGCATGCATATAATCACTTTTTTATTTTTAGGCCAATACTATATTTTTCTTAACTGCTCGCCGAGAATTTTTCAACTAACTCTTATATCGATCTTATGTCACTTACAACTATTTGCTGAGAATTTACCATTCGCCTTTCAAATTATTAGCTTCATCACATCTCTAATCTCAATCCCACTTATAGCATAATTCACACTATATTCCTTAATGCATAAGTAGCTAAAGAATTCAATTACAAGCATTCGACTTTCAAAGCATTACCTTATACAATGTTCAATGTCATTCATGGCAAGATACATAAAGAATATACAAACATCATTGAATCTCAATCATAACCCATTAATAGTTAGATATATTACTATTACACTTTCATTGCGCACTCTAATTAATTAATATTTACCTAAACAACTAATCATTCTTATTCCATAATGCTAAATTTATACATAAATATATAGGCATGAATACAAATTTTGTACTATTAAGTAAAAGAATATAATTCACAATATTTAAACTATCTTTATTAAGATACTAAAGAAGTACTGAGATATATACTCACCTCAAATCAACTACAGCTTCTAAAATTCTCAACTCTTTCACTTCTTCTTCTATCTTTTCCTATTTATCAATTTATGATAATAAATTATTATTATAACTACATTACTTACTTTCCTTCTCCATACAACAAATCCATGTTGTTTGTTTCTTATGGTTCCTCCTATTATCACTTTTACAAGATAAATTATAATTATATAAGCATTACTTATCTTCTTTTTACATATTATAAATCCTTATTCAATTTATAATATAATAACATTCCTTACTACTTCCAATACTAACCAATAATCCAACTATATTTTTTACTCATCTTAGACTCATAATTCACATTTTTGAATTTAACCCACAAGTCAACATAGGTTTATATGTAACTAGACGTCATATTTA
This sequence comes from Sindora glabra, assembly GCA_020226215.1. Taxonomy (NCBI): domain Eukaryota; kingdom Viridiplantae; phylum Streptophyta; class Magnoliopsida; order Fabales; family Fabaceae; genus Sindora; species Sindora glabra. The sequence goes on from CM035225.1 coordinate 24,467,243, forward strand.
AGGAATTTATTAGAATCAACCCTTAACACCCAAATATTAACTTTTATAATATAAATATACTTTAAATATAGCAATTTAACATTCCAGAGTCTTAAATCATTATTTTATTAATATTATGTCAAATATTCAAATAAAATGATAAAATGATATTTTTTTAAACCAAACATGAAACATTCAAAATATTAGAATCTTGTGCTATAGAAATGTCATATTCATATTTTTTTAATATTTTATAATATTAAAATCATATTTTTTGCATGTATTATCAACTATCTCAAAATGCTCTTAAGAATGGATTTTCTAATATATATATATATATATATATATATATATATATATATATATATATATATATATATATATATATATATATAACCACAATTACAAATATTCTAGTAAAATACTTTATAATAGATTTGTTTATTTTTTTTCAAATACTCTATGACACAAAATATACTGATTCTACCCATAAATCATTTTCTTTCTAAATCACACATGATTCCTTTAAAATAATAACATTTAATGTTTTGTATATATTCTAATTACCTTATTTTAGTATTTTTGTAACACAAAAATTATATTTTTCTTTTGAATCATTCAATATATCTAATACACATCCAATGGGTTTTTTTTTCTTGAATTTTAAGGGTGGGCAAAACGTCACAAACTAATTTAAACCGACTGAACTATTTTATATTCAGTCAGTTTAAATTAATTGATTATAATAAATAATTATATTTGAATAATTTTTATTTATTTTAAATTTTTTTGTCGATTGCGAGTTTAAAAATTTTTACCTGTATTAAACTATAACCAATCAAATTGTTGTAGAGCTTAAAAATGTGCTTTATACGGTATATTATAAGGTTGTTTGTTATTTATCTCAGCATTCCCTTAGTTTTCACAAGCCATTTTTCAATCTCAAAATATTGCTTTGAGATATTTTTCTCTCCAAAAAAAAAATATATATTAACCTAACACTTATCCAAATTTAAATATATCTCGTCAAATTTCAAATAAAATTTGTGAAAGCTTGTAAGCTAGAGTAATGTGTAATTTTGAATGGCAGTCATTAAAGTTCTTTAATACAATTAAAGCAATAGTTAGTCTAATAATAAAGAAAGCAGAATGAAAACATGTATTTTTTAGATATGTTCTATCTTTCTTTTTCATTATAATATTAGTAATAATTTAATATTATTCTTATGTTGTTTTGGGTGAGAACACTTCCTAAAGATAACTAACTTGTGGCTCTCAATTGAATTTGTGACCTTTCAAATGACTCTTAAGAATGTGTATGAAATTTTGTTAATAAAATTTAATTTTTATCTTTTTTAAAAGCCTTTAAAATTTATTACAGAAAGAGAGTCCAGAATCTAGATAGATATTCTATACGCTCATATGTTGTGTTGATCCTGAGATATAGAAGTCAAGTAAAATCCATTTTAAATTATTCGTTTTCCTATATTTTATTTAAAATATGAATTGTCAAGAGATTTATAAATTTGTCTGTATATTAAAAAAATTGATATAATTTTAAACTACTTTCAATCTTTTATAATCAATTAATCAATTAACAATTATTTGAATAATAATTTTGGTATGTTTAAGAACATAATTAATTTAAAATAATTAATTAATTTACAAATCAAAACCCACCAAAACTGAAACTTGCATGCCCTATCGGATTTAGTTTCAGGATTTAGTTTGAAACAGCAAGGATCAAGGAAGCTGTTTATATACAATTCTCACCGCATCCTAAAAGACCGGCCAGCAGCTCGCCGGCGTCCAATTCGACCTTCATCTCCGGCAGGATTAGGTTTCCAGCTGCTACCAATTGAAAAGGATTCCAACCTCAAGCCACAGTTCAGCAGCTCCCTTACGCCACTTGGCGACGGCAGCAACTTGGTGGAGCTAGGTAGAATAGAGAAGTTGTTGACTAGCTACACCTCCGATGATGACTAGCTCATTGCTTGCCGTCAATTTGAGCTGAGGTGGAAAACCCAGCGTTCAACTGCTCCTTGCACGGACCCACCCGATCAGGAGCCGAGAAGAAGCTGCTGCTGCAACAGCGATAGCACCGCTTGAAGCAATAACAATGGCAGCTTCCTAAAGATAGAGATCGCACGCGGGGAGAGAAGAAGAAAAAGTGAGGGAAGAGAGAGAGAGAGAAGGAGCAGCTGGGTGAAGTTTCTGGAAAGGGGAAAAAGAAATGAGAAAAATAAGATTGGCAGCTGGCGATTTTGATTCTATCATTCATTTCTATGTAATTAGGGTAGTGAAACTATTTTACGTCCAAAAATTTCAGCTATTCATCTCTTTTAAAACCCAATTTTCTTTATAAACTTTTACTTAGATTTTTTTAAAAATAAATATCTTAACTTCATTATTTCTAATCTTTCCCTTTTATATATAAACATGTAATTATAATAATTTGATAAATTATTAGTCCTAAGATAATTATTTTAATATTCATTAATCTTCAAAAGTAATTTATCAATTACTCATAATTAATTCATAAAATTTCAAACTCACAATTATTATTTCCAGTTTATGAGAAAATCTTTAAAACTAATTTTGTTTAACATATTAATTCAATAATTTTCAATTCTTCTTCAATATATATACATATAAATATATATTTAAAAGTTCTAAAGTAATTTTGTCAACTTTTGAAATTTTCCAAAAATAATTTTATCAATACAAACAATTTATTTCATAATTCCTTATATATCCAAAATATTGAAATTATCCTCAACTCATGAAGAATTTTTTATAAAATGATTTTAATCTACCCTTACATCGATAATAACCATAAAATAAATAATCCCCATAAATATCTTTTTTTAATTTTTTAAAATTTTTAATTTGAAAAATAAATTTAAAATCCAAATATTAATCAAATAATAAATAATTATCTACAAGTGTTGAAATTTATTAAACTTCAATTTCAACTTGGCATATTACAAATTAATATATCTTTCAAAATAAATTAAAGTTTATTATTGTAATTATAAAAATATTCTAATTCTAAAACTAACAAAAAAAAAGTTGATTATGTGTGCTTTTACTTTGTAGGAAAATTATTATTTACAAACGATTGTAAAGTAGATACAACATTTAATTTCAACACTTTTACAAATTTTTTTACATGCACTATTTTCATTTGTTAGATTGTTTTCTATTTATATCAGAAGTCAAATTTCTTCAAACATGTGTATCTGAAAATTTTTAAAATATATGTATTTAAACAATAAATAATCACCTACAACATCATTATAATTGATTTTAATGGTGGAATAAAAATAGAACATTTACAGGAAAAATGAATTCATATGGTATTAGGTTAAAAATTTAACAATCATTAACCGAATAGAAAATAGAAAATACTAGAGCTTGTCACATGTGTTCATACGAATATTTAATAATTTTCTTATTATCATTATAAGAATAATTTTAGATAATAAAAAATATAAAAATATTGAATTCTCAATGGTGGTGTTTATTTTACAGTTCAACTTTATAAATAAAATTTTTTAACATATATCTATAAAGCGTAAGTTATAAATTTTTTATAAAATTACAGTTGATTTCTATTTAATTTGATTTAAAATATAAAAATTAAAATTTGAAATAAAAATATTAAAAAGTTAAATAAATAATTTTAATTTTAAAATAACTATTACAAATAATATCTAATTAATTAATTTAATTAATACCTTCTATATATTAAACTATTAACTTATTTAAAAGATTTTATAAAAAAATATATCATATTATAATTATATTACTTAATGATATTATTGTCTAGTAGTAGAACTACATATACTTCAACTTGGGCATATGCTTCTATTGAATTTTTTTAAAATTTTATATAAAACTATATGTATTATTTAAAATATTCTTGCTTACATTCAAGTTTTATCTCTACTAAAATATTGAAACACAATTGTCCCTACTCACCTTGAGGTTTTGGTTCTGCCATTATCATCGTCTAAGTTGCAAATAACACAAGTGCAAACATAACAAGATAAAAAATTATATACAATAGATCACATAAAAGTAAAAGAAACATTATATGAGTTGTAAATTAATAAGAGTAAAAAAAATAAATATGTAATTTAATTATATTAAAATTTTAATCTATTTAAAATATTTTTATAATAAAAATGTAATATATTTTATTTATATTATTTAATGATACTAATATATGAACTGTAAATAAAAGCAGTAAACCAAATAAAAATGAAAATGAAGCTGATAAAAAATAGAGAAATTATAAGTGAACCAGAAAATCATGAAAAAAATTCGAAATGATATATATTTAATTGGAAATATAACAGTTAAAAATTAATAACATCAAATATTGATAAATTTTAAATAAATATATTGGACTTCAATTTTTATATATTTTCATTAAAAATTTAATTTTTAATTAATTAATTAAATTAATATTTTTATGTTTAAATTTAACTTATTTAAAATATTTGTATAATAATAATAAAATATATCATATTATATATATTACTTAATAATACTAGTGTCTGAGAATAAGAGTTGGCATGAAAAATGAAAAAAAGAAAATCATACATCAAAGTAAATAAAAAGAAAAAGAAACAGTGTACGAACTATATAATAATGAGTTAAAAATAAAATATATAATTAAATAAATTAATAAAATTAAATATTTAGATTATTTAAAATATTTTTATAAAAAAAAAACCTTATTGTGATATATCTAGCTTATTAAGTGTTATTAGCATTTGAATTGTAAACAATATCAATAAATATGAAAAAAATGTAATAAAAAAATAAGATGTTCAAAATAGTGTGATAATAATTAAAAAATAGAATATGAATGGAGATAATTAAATGAAATATCTAATTTATTTCATATATATTCTTAATAAAAAAATATATTATAATATATTATATTATATTATATATATTAATGATAAGATTATTAATCCACTTAATACATACATAAAATTTTGAATTTGAATATAGGGAGTTAAACTTTTAAAGTAACATCATGTATTATACTGCATCATATTATTGCAATCTGCTTGCCAACCTTGCTTCCTTTCTTTCATCTATTGTATACCTTTCAAAGAAGAAAATAAAATTTTGTCAAGGAGTGATTTGCAATTTAAGAAAATAAGAGAAAATGGTTAAAACACCGGTTTTGTGCTTCCTTAGTTGCCAGCTGTCAGTAAAATTCAAAGACGTTGGCTAGGGTAAATAAACCCTAGACACCAACCAGGGGACGGAAGTCCTGCCGGTTACAAAAATCAAATTTAATTTAGCGTTTGTCAAGGCTAGCTAGGGTCTGTTTTCACGGTTTAAATATTGGCGTAGTTTAATTTGGTTACTTGAGATCATAGGATCTGTTCTCAAGGCTAAGATCAAATAGTCCATATTTAATTTTATCCAGTTTAATTCATTTATGTTTGTTCTGGCATGCATAGACTGATTAATTCCAAAAATAAAGAGATGCATTCGGTGTCGTTTAATGATGGATGCAAGTTATTATTATTATCTGATAGGTAGATGTTAATAATCATCCAGTAATAATAGCTGACGCAGCAACAATGCGAGCAAGTCCTTGCACTATCTGTCTCTCTTATATTTGTAGTTATAAGTGCTTGAGAAGTTAGAAGTGCATATTTCATATTTGCAGACTGAAAGAAAGAGAGAGAGCCCTTCTTCGTTGGGGGACAATAATATACCAATCTAGAAAAAAAAAGAGTGGCTCTGGCTTTTCATCATATGCTACTGCAAAGCATGTTATTCTTGGGATTGGTCTCATTGCCATAGTCACAGTTCATATTTGGTTCTATATACATGACTTTCTTTTTTTTATGTGAGATTCTTTGTTCATATTGTGATATAATAGGAGCATCTAGTGGAATGGGAGCTCAGACAACAAGGGTACTAGCTATCCGTGGTTTGTATGTGATTATGGGAGTGAGGAATCTAGGTACTGCTAATAAAGTAAAGGAATTATTAAGGACTAGGGAGATTCCTACAGCCTAAACTGATGTCATGGACATTGATGTCAGTCCATTGAAATCTGTTTTGGAATTTGCAGTTGATTTCAATTCGTCTGGCCTTCCCTTGAATATCCTCATGCAAGCAGATTCATAACTTCCTGTTTCTCACTTTTCTAGTCGAAGTTTCTGATGGTTCAAGGTCCAAGAGGATGACTATTGATGTTCTTTTGTCTGTTTGTTTCTTTGTTATGGTAGACTCAGTTACTGCATCCTCCTAAATGCTGCCCAAAGTCAATATTGAACTACAGTTTACCACAAATAACTTAGGCAAGTTAGAAATATTGCTACTTTGTTCTCATGGCTCAACAGACCGTTATTTAGCTTCAATTCTTCTAACATCATATACTAACCTTCAGTAACTCCATGTTTAATCGGACACTTTTGATTTGTCTAAAATTTAATGGAAACATTATTTCCTCTTGTTTCTAACGAAGAATGACAAGACATGGCGAGGTGATCTAAATGCCTATGTTCTATTAAATATGTATAACTTAATTACAAAGTCTGTTAGACCATGTTGGAGGTTTTAGTTTTATGGGAATATGCCTATTGGTGCAGCTGCTGATTTTTTATGAGGTCATAATTTCTACATATAGCAATTTTATCAATGTTTTGGTTGGTTTCAAGCAGGATACCCCTTTTTCTTTCTTAACGGTTATTCTTGTTTAATATATATATACACACACACAATTATTCATTTATTTTTTTGGTTCTTTGCCTTTTAAATAATCATTTAGACCTATTTTTTTGGTTTTTATTGGTACTTACCTCTTGACGTGGGAACAAGTTTGCAAACATGGGATCCATGTTGTTGCATACTATTCAACATTTTAAAAAAAATATATTATATTATTGATGTAATAGTATACTGATATATTACTAAATTTAATTGTATGTCAAATTTATATTTTCTAAAATTAAATTTAACACATTATATAATAATATATTAATAATTAGATTTGATAGTATATTAATATATCATATAACATTATGTCAATGGTATATTATAATGTTTTAATAAATAAGTAATGGGAAACTTTCTACAATAAAATAATATATCATAGAGATGATTGTGATATATACCATTAATATAATGATGTATTAATATAGTATTGGAGTTGATCGTTAATATATTATTATGTAACATACTAAATTTCACTTCAAAAAAATAAATTCGATATATACTTAAATTTTAATAAAGCATTAATATATCATTGCATAAATAATATATCATAATTTATCCTATGCTACTTATCCAAATGCATGGATGGCTAAAGAATTCAAATATAAAACATGATTGATCGATTATAGAAAATAAACCATATCAACTTATTAATCTAAAAGGTTATTAATTACAAAAAACTAGTTCACCAATGCATCAACGCATCAATGGCTAATGCTGCATCTCACGGTTTGGGTGAAGTGAGTTTGACCCACTATTGATAAGTGCACCGGCATTTGTGAAATGACCCCTACAATTTGCCAATTCTCCAAATGAGTATTGGGCAAGGACAACATTTTCTGTTCCGAGGGCCAAACTTCTTTTGCTGACGAAAATGTTGGAACTTCTTTGAGTATCGACGTCATCTCAAGAAAGCCCCCAACATCGTACTTAAAATGGTAATATTAGATTTGGGATTTCTTCCACTTGTCAATGTCTTGGAATGTAGATGTCTCCCCTGTGTACTCGAGGCAGATGGGAAGTGGTTTGCTTGGTTTAAGTTCGCAACTCTTCCACCTGAGCTTCATCTAAATCCATTCTTAATCTAACGATCGAACATGTTTCGCAATGATAAATTAGGGGAAAATACGAACAACTTCATCGAAATTTTGTAGATGCGAAACAGCTAGTGTGCTATTAAAACTAATAGCCTTAATTACGTGAGCATTTGATCATTTCCTTCATACTATGCCTTCTGCATTACGAAAACAAGGCTTCATCGTAGGCAAAACCAATGCCTCATTGGAGTGTTAAGAAAAAAAACCGAATTTGAGAGAATATTACAAGCGCACAAAGGCATAGCACATTTGACGGAAGAAGGGCTTTGTTATATTCAGGTATTTAAGTCTCTAATTTCCATTTTTTTTTTCCTTTTGGGGGGTAATGTAATCTTCGATTTCTTTAAACAAATGAAATTCAAAATTTCAAGGTAAATTTGGAACCGGTTTTTCTGGACATAGATGTCGCATTTAGTTTAATTGATCAATTAATGGAAAGCACTGTGAGTATGAGTTCTATCTTTTCGCATTTTTTTTTTATTTTCATTTTAACGAAATTGTTACAAATTATTGTGTTCGTCTTCGATCTAATTGCTTTTGGATTGGTTGTCACGGTAAAGTAGAGAAGAAGCACTGTAACGTCTTAGTTCTATGTTTCTGCAATTTTTTATTTTCCATTTTCATTATAACTAATTTGCTGCAAATTACTACATGAAATGAGAGTTTGAGACTTCAATCAATCTTCCAAGTCCTTTTGGTTTCCTTCTGTGTGTCCGCGTCCATGTGTCATTGTGCTTTACAATTACAGAACACAAATTGGTGGGAATATAGTACAAATGTCACACACACATACAGAGATAAAGGTCTTGTCAACGGGTTGGTAATTTAAGCTCTTTGCCATTCTTCTCAGTTGGGCCGGGCTTCAAACAGATCTGACCCAATGCTTATAACTGAATTGCATACTTTTTCATGGCCAACTGTTAAGATTATTTTTGTCAAGACCTTGCTTTTTGGGGGAATTCTATATTACCCCATAGGTTCTCCCATAGGTTTGGAACCCACAGGGATGTAGATAAATTTAAGTTATTGGATGAGTTAATTAAGTCAATAGCTTCACTCATCTAATAGCTTGTATTTTGCCACATACCCATGAGTTTCAAATTCATAGAAGTAACATAGAAAGCACCTGCTTTTTACCATTACGCCATTTTACAATACAATTAAATCCTAGCCCTGCGTCTATTGATGTATGATGCATCACTTGATTAGTAGAGGTGTAGAACGGGCCTTCGGCCCGTGGGTAACCCGCGGGTGCAGTCCGGTCTTCCTTAACTTATTTTTTATGCAGGCTAAGGCTGGCAAGCTCGCGGGCTAATGCAGGCTTTTTATTTTATTTTTTTAATAATTTTTTAAATATTTAAGAAGTTTTTATTGTAATCCAATTATTAATTTAATATACAATAATCTAATATAATTTTTATAGACTTATTTAATTACCCAATTATACAAAATAAAAAAATCTATTTAAACAATTATAATTTATAAAAGAAAATTAGATTTTTTTAATCTATATTAATCTAATATTTCTTTAAACATGTTTTTTTATTTAAAATTTAATTTTTTTATTTTTATATATATATTTTTAATAATTTAATTAAAAAATGCGGACTACCCGCGGTCTTATAAAAAAATATTCATTTTTTATGTGGATAAACCTACACAAGCTCGGTCCAGCCCCGCCCCGCCCCGCCCCACCTTACATGCCTATTGATTAGGGATGCATCTTAGGTTTTTTTCTTTTTTTTTTTTCAATTGTTACTATGAATACAAGTTTTATAAGCAGAGAGAGAGAGATTATGGTGTATTAATTATATCAGTACACTGTTAAATCTCATCACTAAATTTTATTCATATTGTGCAGTATTATATAAAATGAAATCTAATAATTTAGATTATTAATATACTAGTATGAATTTTTTATTTTTGGCCGCTAATATACTAGTATAACTATATAATACACTATAATCATCGTCTGATACGACTATTATGAAGTTGTTACGGTAAAGTAAACATAAGGCACAAAGGAATAAAATGGTACTTTATAATTTATATTCAATTTATTTCATCAAAAAATATTTTTATAAAAATATTATTTTTATATATTAATAAATTAGTAATATATTACTTATATTGATGGTTAAAAAAATAATATTTAAAGAGGAAGAAAATAATTTTTTGAAATAAAAAAATTATTTTTTGAAACTCTTTATAGTTAACATTCAATAAATGAAATATTTTCTAATATTTTATCATTATATTTTAAAAAACATTTTCCATAAGTGGCATCTTTCTTCTTTCCAGAGAAAGAATATGATGAATTTACTTGAAATTGAAATGGTACTTTGTTAGCAAGAAAACACACACAGCTTGGTTTTATAAAATTACAAGCCATTCAAAAAAATATATAAATGAAGAAGCATACAAATTGACTTTGATTACGTCAATACACTATATATATATATTCTCACACTAAATAGTCACCTCGCATATTATACAGATGAATACTAATTTTAATAATATACTGTTATAATTATATATTAACTATTCAAAAAGAGGACTAAAAAAAATTTAACTACAGCTCTAAGAAATATCTCATAAAATAAAATATTATAATTTTATTATATGTATAATCATTAAATAATTAAAATTGATATTAAATATAATATATAACTAAATTTACAAATTCTTTTATACATATCAAATATAAAATAAATATAAAAATTGTTATTACTTTAGAATACTTAGAGATTACAGATTAAGGTAGAGCCAAACTAGTCCAAATTTGTGCTTCAATCTTTAAAAAGAAAAAAAATCTCATTCATACTTTTGCAATCATAGGATCATAGATTTGTAAGTGGGTAACAATTTTATCTTAAGTTTAAGCACTCTTAAAACAATGATCAATTAAAGAACCTTCAGAGATACTCTATGAAAGAGGAAAAAAAGGGGGGGAAACCCAACGTAAAATGATGGTAGGAGAATAAGTATGTTTGGGAAAAAATAAAAACCCTGAAAGATAGACTAAAGAATAAAATATTTGTGGAATGAGACAGTTGAAACTTGAAAGAGAAGATATTTGATAAAATAAAATTTTGAGAGAAATTTAAGGAATGAAAAAAATTATCTCCCTACTTATTTAACTGAACATTTAAATAAGTAATTGATCTTAAATTTATTTGACTAAAAAAATTTTAAATTTAAATATGACATTAATTAGAAGTTAATTTTTAAGATAATTATTAGTATTAATATTAATGTTGGATAACATGATTTATGATAAGAATAGATCTTTTTTAATTAATGGTAATAAATATTTTATTTATCATCTTACAACATTGTAAAAGAAAATTTTGAAATAATAATTTTATATTACAAAAAACTCATTAAATATAATTTACGAATTACTACTTACATATTGACACAAATTTACTCTTTCTATTCCTTATTATCTCTATCATAATTAATTGATTTTATATATATTAATAAAATAATTTATTTATTTATTTTTAGTAGGCTTTTTAAGATTCCCTTTATACATAAAGTTAAGAATTGAAAATAGAGAGAAATATCAGAAGTAAATGTAAAAGGGTTGAGAATACAGAATAATAAAATATTTGTTAATAAAAAATGATTAAATTGAAAAAGGGATATTTAATATTTTATTAAAATTCTAAAATGACAAATAAAATTTCTTCAAAATGTAATAAATAATAAGAAACCAAAGGAGTAATATTTTAATTTTAATTTTTTTAAATTTACATAGAAAATAAGAATAGCTTTCAGTGAGGAAACACTAATAATGAGCTCATATTAGGATGTCTTCTAAAAATTCCATTATAATAAAACTTAACAACAAAAGCTCCTTCCAAAATATGAAAAGCTGTTAAGGATTATAATTTCAATTTTGCTCTTAAAATAGTATTGCACTCACCACTAAAATAATTTAAAAAAAACTTGCATAAACATAGAATAATACTATATTTCACTGCTTTCCTAAAAGCCATTGCCAATGATGTTGATGAAGCCATAAATCTATAAAAAAAAAGGATAGAAAAATTAAAAAAAATTAATAAAATTACAAATATAAAATAGTAAACAAATAAAAAAATCAAGTAATTAAAACAATAGTAATAAAGTTTTTAGAATAATAATTGATCTACCTCTTGGTCAAAGTCTAAGAAAAATATTTTAAAAGTATAAAGAAGAGAAAAAAATTAGAGAAAATGTTACAAAAAAGAAGTAATTAATTAGATTATGAAATCAAAAAATAAATTCATAATTATCATAATGAAAATTCTACAAATAAAGATGAACGTTGTAGTATTTAATGGCAGATGTCATCAGATACTATATTTAAGCTTTTTTTGAAAAAATGATATTAACAAGAATAAATTTGATATTGAATTTAAGCCTTTTCATATGGGTGCAAGTGGAATTATTCTTTTGTATATGTAAACAAATGGAAATTTTATCAAATAAAGATGAAAAGAAGAGCATTAGTAGATGAAAGTTAATAAATTTTAAATTAAATCTAAAATAAGATAAGGATAAGGATATAAAAAGCTTCTAATTAAATAAAAATAAAAATAAAAATAAAAAAATTATATGAAATAAGATAAATATAGAGATAAAATTACTTTCAAATTTCAAAATAGGAAATGCAAAATATATTGTTAATTTTGGTTGCTTAATGTTTTCATATAGATCAAGGTAATAAAAAATGACCTATTTATATATATTATCAGTTGCAAATTTGAAAAATTTTCCTATGAGAAATAGTTAGTCCATATGTCACTTCCCTTTTTCTTCTATAATTTTCTTTAAAATTGTACTTTTCGTATTAAATAACATGTAAAATAATTAAAGAATTTATTTAGTGAAATAAATTATATATAAAAAGAATACTTTTATAAGTTTTACACATTAATAATTCAACAAGTTGATAAGAATAGATTAAGCTCCAAATCTTTGTTATAAAAGAAAAAATCCAATGTAATAAAGCATTTATAACAAAAAAAATAGATAATAAAACTATAATAATAATACTATAAAAAAAAGCAAAAGAAATTGCAAGAAAAAATTTTATATCATAGGAGTGTTGGACCGAACAACTTCAAAAGGTTGGAAGTAGGAAAATGATACTTATAGATAATTTTTTTATCATTATATAATGCGAGATCCCTCAAAAGAGAAAGAAAATGAAGATGAAAATCCTCATATAAAAGAAGACAATAACTTTAGAGTGACCGAAGATAAAAAGAAAAAAGAAATAAAGTATAAATATAATTTATGGAGCTTTTTATGATAATAAAATAATTAAGTAATTGTAAATTTTGGTGATAGATATAAAGCAATTCAAATTTTTTATTAGAAATTAATTGAATATTAGAAAGATAAATAGAAAAAGTATTCAATGGCTTTACATTTATTGTTGATTGTTAATGATTGATAAATGTTGTGGACTAAACATCTTAAGAAAGAACTAACAAAAATCATTATATAATAGGATACAATTGTAAGAAAATATTTTTTATTTCATAGTTTGTCTTTGCTTGCAATTCATTCTTTGAGGTGGATATGTGTGTGTGTGTGTGTGTTTATGTGTGTTATGGGTGTTTAACGGGTCAACTCACACGAGTTAAACCCGTTTAGACTTGATCAGCTAAAGCTCACATTTTATGTAGGCTTATTTTCATTGGTTTGATCCATATAAAAGCCTACAAAGCTTGCGAACTTTGCGTTATAAATAAGTTTAACCTGCGAGTTGACTTGCGGTCAACACAGATTTGGTCCACATAGATCGAACCTTTTAGACCAGCATTTTTGCGAATTTATTTTTGACAAGTTTGGTCTGTTAAAAGCTTATAGAGCAATATGCCAAGCCCGCAAGCCAAAAGCTCGTTAAACACCCTTTGTGTGTGTGTGTGTGTGTAATTTTTTATATATAAAATTATATATTATAATACATATTATATATAAACATATAAAAATTAAATATACAAATAGATTTTTAAAGTACAATAAACAAACATCAATTTTACCATAATTTCAATCATCCAATAAAATTTTAATATATTTTATAATATTAAAAGTACATTTCAATCTATTGAAAATATTAAATTTATTATCATAAAAAGCAATAATATTTATTAAATAAGAATGATTTAACTGTGATATAAAAATAATTTAATACATATTATCTAAACGAAATTCAAATGAAGGAATCGGAAAAGTAAAAAATAGTAAGAGTTATTTATAAGGAAACGTAATTATGAACTGCAACAGACTGCTGGCATTAGTGGTTAGCAGAGTTCCTACCAATTGGAAGGTTATTTGTGTTCAAGTCTTCATAAGTAAATTTCTTATGTTGAAAGAGTTATTTATATATACATGTCAAGTGAGACAATTTATGTTCAAGGAGTTATTTACATATACATGTCAAGTGAGACACAATTGTGAGACATGGATAATAAAATAAGCTATTTATATATACATATCAAGTGTTTATTAGGCCAATAGCAATTCAAAGGTGTTCTGACCAGTTCAATGGCTTTGTTGGGCCAATAGGTCCTCGGTTGATATGGTTGGTCCAATCCAACTTTCACAACATATATACAAAAGATAATCAATGGCCTTTGTTGGGCCAATAGGTCTTCGGTTGATATGGTCGGTCGAATCCAACTTTCAAAACATTTATATGAAAAATAATAGAAGTGAATCGTAACCATTAAATCTTGCATTAATGATTAAGATTAAAATATAATTTAAAATTATGTGATAAAAGATTATATGACTTTACATTTTAAGAACAGTTCAAGATCTAATGGTTTAACTATAGTTAAACTAGAATTATAATATACCTTAAAAATTTTATTATATAGCAATTAAAGTAATTAAATTATCATAAAATTAAAATTATGTATATAAAATGTGAAAATATTTCAAATATTATTAAATAATTTCATAATTTTATAAGCTTGTAATTCAAATTATCACAAAAAATTTGAACTTAATTTTCTTATTCTTTAACTTTTAAAATTTTACTTTTATTCAAATTATAAAAATTGAACTCAATTATAATCCTTTTGAGCCAAATCAAACCAATTCAATGAGTTTATTAGGCTAATAGTGGTTCAAAGTAGTTCAATCCCTTTAAAAAATTTTAACTATCACTTAATGAACAAGGGTCCGATTCTTGGTTGAATTAGCTCATCCGACCCATGTTTCACAACATATTACATATATATATCAAATAAGATGAGTATTTTTATATTATATTAATTTTCTTTTGTTCAAGGAACCATGCATGACTTGTTTAAGTCAAATCAAACCAATTTAACGGATTTATTGGACCAATAGCAGTTCGAAATGATTAAATACCTTGTGAAATTTTGGCTATCACTCAAACTGAACTTAGGTTTGATTCTCGAATAAATGGGTCAATCCAATCTAAGTCTCATAACATATTATATGTACATATCAAGTGAGATAAATGTTTTTATATAAAAGATGATAAAAGTGAATTATAACTATTAAATGTTGCATTGATAATCAAGGTTAAAACATAATTTAAGATCATATAATAAAAATGATACATAATTTATATATATATATATATATTCAACCTATATATATATATATATATCAATGTTTCAAAAATTGGACCATAAAAAATAAGAGTAGTTCAACATTTAATGATCTAATTGTGGTCAAATCAGAGTTATAATATAAATTAAAATTTTATTATATAACAATTAAAAAGTAATTAAATTATTATAAAATTTAAAATTATGTATATAAAATATGAAAATATTTTACATATTATTAAATAATTTCATAATTTTATAAGTTTATAATTTAAATTATCACAAAAAATTGAACTCAATTTTCTTATTTTTTGACTTTTATTTATGGAAATAAAATAATGTTCAACTACTTAAGATTTTGAACTTTAAATATATATATATATATATATATATATATATATATATATATATATATATAATATTGAGTAAAAATAATGTTGCTTTCGTAAATAACAATAAAGTAATTTTAAAAAAAATCAAGTTGGTTAAATTATGAAACCATAATCAATTTGCATAATTTGACTAACTAATGTTTTGATAATTAATTTTAAAGGTTAATCAAATTGGTCATAAGGCCGATTTACAGTTTTCCTGATTGAATCAGTTAATTTAGTTTAATTTTTAAAACATTAATATATATATATATATATATATATATATATATATATATATATATATATATATATATTCACATAAAATACTTCCAATTATCATGTAAAATCAAATCAATTTGTAAAAGATAATTTGTAGATTAGGCAATGTAAAGTATATAAGCATAATTAGTATGAAATTTATAATAGCTATAAGGTTATGAAATAATTTTAAATTCTTGCACAAATTTTCATTCTTAGAAATCTATCATTGCAAATTATTAAAATTATCATTTTATAAATACTTTTTTCAATTTGCATATATTCTCACTATAGTTACAAAGTTTGTGACTTTTAGGGTAGCAAATATTTTTTGTGAAGTAACATGATCAAACTATGTAAAAAGGTATGAAGTTTTATATGAATGTAATGAACAAATTAAATGATATATGAGACATACTTGAATTTATCATATTACACTTATTAAATAGAGTTACAATCTCCCAAATGAACAACGGATCACAAACCTTACAATTAGATATGCACCATTTGCAAGAACATTGGTTACAATCTCATATCTCTTGTGCATGGGCTCATTCCTCTTATAAAACTCTAACCTTTATAGAATTAGGGAATCACACACTTTGCACACCATATGGGATAAAACTCTAACCTTTATAGAATTAGGGAATCACACACTTTGCACACCATATGGGATAATGTGCAATTAGCCTAGAGTTCCAAGAGTATGGATTTTATTATAAAATGTACGAAATAAGTTGCAAACTAATTCATAATTGGAACTAACCTAGTAACTATATTGGGCTTAAGTGCCAATAGAAAATTCCATTTTTATTTTTAGTGATAGCTATTCTACTTAAACATTTTATTGCTTTCAAAATCATTAGGTCCATTAATTATTAAAATTCTAACAAAAAAAAATCTTATATCAACTCAAAAAAATATGTCTACTTATAATAAATGACTTGTAGTTCAAAATATTTTTTAGAGACTAAAGTAGTTGGTAATCTGGTAGAGCAATTTGATAATGAGCTTAGACTCAAATGTATTAGTTTATAAGTATCCCTGACATGCACAAAATTATGAAATGAAGCATATATCAAACAAATAGTGTTACCTTCTTTTTATTTAAAATTATCTCTTTTCAATTCCATTGTGCTTAAAAATCTTTAGTGTGATCTTGTTATTTAATATGCACATGTGATTCGATGACATTCAAACATGATTTGCGGACATCTTATATAAGGGATTTCTTCAAAGGAGGATAACTTGGCAATGTCTCACTATTTATTCCAAACATGATATAAGAGAATTGGGAAAAGACTTAACATGTTCACTATGATTTGCTAGTATATATTGCATGATTCCAATTAAAGAGTTACTGGTTCAAGAGACCTTATAGCATTATTTTTATATGTTTGTTTGCTTGATGTTATTTGTTCAACAAATTGAACAAATGCTTTGTAATTAAATCCATTAAAGCAGATTTGGATGTACGAGTTCACAAAAAAAAAATACAAATTCGAATTCATAAAAAGTAAATTCGTTTAAATATGAATCTAAAGCTATCTGATCTGCCAAGTTTATCATCAATATGGATTAGACCAGACAATTGGTAAATAGGTCCTATTTTTTTTTTATATATTTTCACCTTCAAATTAAATTAATAAATTAAATAAATTTTTACTTAACTAATTCAATACTCATTCTTAAACTTGATTCTTTATCTTTTAAATTAACCTCACTTAAAAAATTATTTTTAAATAATAATTTTATAAATATAATTTAAATTTAATTAATTTTATTATAATTTATTTAATTTTAATTGTTTATGTGATTTAAGATGTACTAATCAGTGATTTTTTATTCCACAATTATTGCTTTTAAGTTTAAGATTGTCTTAAAAAATTAAATTTATTTTTTTGAAAATATTGCAGATCCAATTCGTGAATATATAATTCACAAATTTTAAAATGCAATAAATTTTTAATTTTATGAATCGAACCCAATCTAATATCGTATAAGCTACATTTGTAGTCAACTATAGAATATAAATAAGTTATCTTTTCACTGTCCTTGTTTTGTCGTCGTGCATTTCTGTGCCTTAACTATCACAATTGATGAGTGGATCAATATTGCATCATTATCGTCATTTTTCGATTAACCGTCGTTATTATTTTTTTGGGGTAAATTAACCTTCGTCATTTTGATCTTGCAAAATTTGACCGAACTGATATCTCGAGAATGTGCATCAAGCCAATCAAACCATTCTAGTTTTGGTTGAAAAATTTCTATAGATCTAATTTTAATGTACTTTTACCGTAAATTAATTTTATATAATTATTTATTTTATAAAAATTATTAAAATATTTTTATAATTAATAACAATTATTAAATTTGTAATAATATGTCATATTTTATTTATCAATTGTATAAAAAGTTTTATATTAACAATAAATTAAATTTAAATTCAAAAATTTTATTCAGCAGGGTAACAATATCGATACAAATTTTGTAACTCATATTGAGGTATAACTCTTTTATTTTTAATTAATTATTTTTTTAACAATAAGGAGATAGTTTCCTTTTTATAACATCACCGGTGAAGCTTAAAAAAAAGGAAAAAGAAAAATTGTCGGAAATACTAAAATACAATTTATCAAAATCTCAGACAAAAATATCCTAATTAATTTTTAAGAGGTTACATATGAATTTTTTTAGTGAAATTAAAATTTTCAAAGTTGCGCGGAAAGCAGCTGAAAAGATGTGTGTCGCTTCGCTGCTGTATAACACATGCATACAAAAATTGCCAACAAAAACGATGATCATCATCTGTAAAAACAGACAATTCCAACAATTTTAAATTTAAGGTTGGCAACACAAACTTTCTTCTAGAATGTGATATATAAATTGCCAACGTAAACTATGAGTCCATCATCTGTAAAAACAAACATACAATTCCAAAAGTTTTAAATTTGATGTTATGTAGCAGACACAGACTTTCTTCTAGAATGTGATATATATCAAGAGAAAAATGTATTTTTACGTGAAAATAAGCAGATTGAATCATAACCATCAAGTCTATTACTTCTTGAAAGATTAGGATTAAAAATAAAAAACCATACGACTTTTTTAAATAACTATGTAATCTTTAATTATATTTTAAACTTAACCATTAATACAAAATTTAATAACTATAATTTACTTCTTTCACCTCTTATAAAAACATCTCTTTAATTTGATAACATAAAACATTTTCTATCATGAAATATATAAAATATTTTCTATGATTTTAATAATTCATAACTATATTTTTATAAAAGATATTCATCAAAACAAACACAATCGTCTAAATATTTAATTAGTTTTTTTTTATTGGGAGGGACTTCAATGCACTGTTATCAAAATGCACTGCTAAATTTAAAGGCACAAATCCATTGATTTGTGTAATACTATGCAAATTTAATAAAATTGAACGGTCTACAAATAATGGTGTATTAAAAGATGATATATTTTAGTTATTGACTTCTTGATTCTTATGGTTGGCTCCATGGCACCTGCATACGTCTACTTTGACTATTGCTTTCTTTGGAGAAATTTTTGTGCATTAATTGTATCAATGTACCACCAATTTAAATTATTAGATTTCATTTATTCTTTGCAATACTACACAAATAAATAAAATCTAATAATTTAAATTAACAACACATGGATGCAATTTGATGCACCATAATCATTACCTATCTTTTTTAACTCCAAAATTTTTATTGTACTTATCAAGGCATATTATACTATTCCTTCGTTGTAGATAAGGTCACTATTTTTTGCTGTTGGACTCCCTTGTACGTATGGAAGAAGTAGATCCCTCATCTTTGTTAATTGCTGGCTGACGGCTGTGATGAAATCATCGACATATCCCGGGCAAAGTTGCCTTCCTTCTTATTCTTCTCCTGTTTTCTAGTGGCTTGACTGTGAAGTTTCTGCAGCCATTCTCCTCATCCACCATGGCTGATTATATAGCACAAACTTTCATAAGTTTGATCGATGTTTCTAGAAGAGTGTAAACAGCTATAAAAAGATATTTCCAGATAGACAAATATTAACATGGAAAATATCAAAGATATTTGCATAAAATTAACTTTTTCAATTATGAAATATAAAATTTAACTAGTCTCTAATAGATTATAAGTATTATATGGGATAAAATATGTATTTAATTCAGTCTAAGTGACGTTATTATTATTATTTATAATTTATAGTTATGAATACTTTCTCTATATTTAACTATCATACTTTTAGTGAAGACTTATTAATTTAAATAACTTTTTATTAGCATTGACCTATATTTAAAATCATTTAGTGTTATAAAGGATTTAAATGATTTTAAGCATAAAATAAAAGTTTTGCTTGAATTGAAATATTATCATGAGTCTTCAGCGGACTCAAGGCATAAAGTCAAACTAAATAGTATTAATTTACCATAATTAATTTGTTATAATTTAATAATTGAGGTTAAATACTATGTATATATTTGGATAGTGATAAAGTATTGTGATTATGTGAAATTCTATCTTCAATTTAATACAGGAATTGAAAAAATAACATATGACATATTGAGATCATTGCACCAATTCAATAAAATCGTTAAAGTCAAGCAAATTCTCTTAGATGGCATGAACTGTTTTAAATGAATGATAACAAATTTCAGTCACTCTATATAAATAATCTCTATTTTTATATGATATTTTTTATGTATTATTCATGACGAATAATAGAAATATTTATGGAAGAAATTTTCTGAGCTCTATCTCATTTTTTATATTTTCAAGGTTGCATATTTTAGCAATACTTTGACCACGGGAACAAGAAAATGAACTCATATGTTTCACACCTTTTAATTTCAATGGAATCCAGGGCGGTTGTGATCTATTATACAAGAGCTGTCCGTGTTCCGTCCTCCAAGCCAAACGCAGTTTGTCGGAAATGGAATTTCCCGGAGAGAGCCCTTTTCTCTCTAGTTTCGAGCCCTACAAAAATCAAAATAAGCAGCAAGGTGAAGCCAAATTTAATGACTTTGTGTTGGAAGAATTCGACTTTGACTATGTTCTGCAGCCAGCACAGCCAATTCAGGAAACTCCCGCGCTGAAGAAGGGCTTGTTTAGCTCCCAAGTTGCGGAAAACAATAACCAGGTCCCAGTTTCTTCTTTATCATCCTTGGAGCTTTTAAGCAACTATGGAAGTGCGTTCAAGAGACTGAGAGCGCCAAAAATGAACGAAAGTTCTGTGGACCAAGCCCACTCCCAGAAGTTGTCAGCAGAAGATATAATAAGAGTGGCTGGCGGAAGGTATGTGCAATTCGCTGCAAGTCATCACGATGATTATTTCATGCCTATGTATCCGTATGGATTTGGCCTCGAAGGTTTCTCTGAAGAAGAAATCAGGGACATTGAACTTGCTCAGTGTCTACTGGCCGCAGCTGAGAACGTAAGCTGCCAACAATTTGAAAGAGCAAGCAGATTGCTTCTACAATGTCAGTGGAATTCATCTACCTATTCGAACGCAGTTCAGAGGATCATCTCTCATTTCACTCAAGCACTTGGGGAGAGGATCAATAAAGAAAGAGGGATAATGATTCTAACGAAAAACCAAGGGAAAGAGTTTGTAGAAAGCTTGGATCCTAAATTGGCCATCAAGTGCCTTGAAAAAATCCCTTTCATGCGAGTCATGCCATTCACTTGCATTCAAGCTATTGTTGAAAACGTTGCGTCCGGCACCAAAATCCATCTGATTGATATCGAAATCAGATTTGGGTCCCATTCCGCAGCTTTGATGCAGGCACTAGCAGAACGCCATGAAAGGCCAGTAGAGCTTCTGAAGATAACTGCTATTGGATTTTCGGGCATATCAGAGCCACTACTTGAAGAGACCGGAAAAAGGCTAACGAGTTTTGCTGAATCCTTAAACTTGCCCTTTTTGTATCGCACAGTTCTGGTCGCAGACATTGCACAAATCAAGAAAGAACAATTCGAAATCGAAGACGATGAAGCTGTCGCTGTCTACGCTCAATTTGTACTCAGGACCATGGTATCGAGGCCTGAGTGCTTGGAACATCTGATGGATGTGATAAAGAACATCAAGCCACGTATAATGATAGTTCTTGAAGTGGAAGCAAGCCACAATTCAGCTTCTTTCGTGAATCGCTTCATCGAGGCGTTGTTCTATTTCTCTGCATTTTTCGACTGCATTGAAACGTGCATGAAGCAGGAGGAAGAAGAAGAAGAAGCAAGATTGATGATTGAAACGATATTACGCGAAAGAATAAGGAACATTGTTGCGGCGGAAGGTACAGAGAGGACGGTACGGAATGTGAAGATAGATGTGTGGAGGAAGTTCTTTGCGAGGCAGGGAATGATTGAAATTGTGTTTAGCGAGTCTTCTCTCTACCAGGCGGGCTTGACGGTGAAGGATTTTGCTTTCGCGAATCATTGCACTTTGGATAAAAATGGAGAGAGTCTGATAGTTGGGTGGAAGGGAACTCCGATTCATTCCATTTCAGCTTGGAGGTTCCTTTGAGCAAAGTAAAATTTATATTCTTGTTCTTAATTTTATGTATTATGTGTACTCGGAAGGATAATTATTAATTTTATTATTTATTTATTTATTAATTTCATTATGTATATTAAAATTAACAACTGTGCATAGATCCCATAAAATTGATAAATATTCTTCATTTATTAATTATAACTAAAAATATATAATATAATTAAATTATATAAAAAAATTTCATGAAGAAAATAATGAAACTCCCTTGATCAATAATTTTATTTGTAAATTTTATTGTAAGTTCTTTTGCATTGATAAATGTCCTTCATTGATGATGTTCTTTATTTATTGGTTATAATTAATAATATGTAACATAATTAGAATATTCAAAAAAAAATTATGAGGAAAATAATCAAATTCTGTCAATCAATTTTTAATTGTAAATAGACTTGTTTGTTTCGTCAAAAAATATTTTTATAAAAAAAAGTATTTGCATATATATATATATATATATATATATATATATATATATATATATATATATATATATATATATATATATATATATTAATAAAGAGGTGATATATTGCTTATATTAATAATTAAGAAATGATATTTAAAAGTTTAAAAATAGAAAAAGGTAATTTTTTTAATAAGGAAAGTTACTTTCTTTAAATTCTTCATTTTTAACATTAAAAAAAATATAACACATTCTTTTGTTTTAATATTTTATAACTATATCTTATAAAAAAATACTTTTCAATAAAATAAAAAAGATTGTTATAAGTTCTTTAACATCGATGGCATAACGGCTTCTTGTGTATTGTTTGATCCTATTTGATGGGTTTGGGTTTGAACCAAACTAGGGTTTAGGACCGTGCTTCTGTACTTTGCAAGGGTGTTTACTATTTGTCTGGTATTAATGTAAAAAATAATATGTATACAATGAGAGAAAAAAATATTATAAAAGTGTTGAAATTTAATTTTTCATATTTATTTTAAAATTATACTTTTAGAACTGTAAATAACAAGTTTTTAAAATGTAATATAGAGTTAAAGATAAAATACGTAGTTAAATAATTCAATTTAATTAGATGCTTAATTTGTATAAAATACTTTTATGTTAAAAAGAAAATATTTTATGCTATATTTATATAATTTAGTGACACTAGTATCTAAATTGTAAAAAATAAAAGTGAACAAAAAATAAAAAATATGCAATAAAACAAGAACTGAATGCAAGTTGTAAAGTTTTAATAAAACTCTAATTGTTATACATTTAATTTAAGATATAGTATTTAAAAATTATTAATAATAAATGTTTACAAAAATTAAATGGAATTTGCTGTAATATTCAAATATTTTTATTAAAAATAAAATATATAATTATATGATCCAATTAATACAGTTCATATTATAATTTTAATTTATTTAAAATATTTTTAGAATTAAATTAAATATATGATATTATATTTATACTATTTAACAATATTAGCATCTATGTTTCAAATAATAGCAATGAATATAAAAAATTAAAAAAAGAGGAATTATGCAATGATACAAATAAAAAAAAGCAAAACAATAGTCAGCTGTAAAGTAACGTGAGAATTAAAAATAATATATAATTAATAATTTAATTAAATTAAAATTTCATAAAAATAAAAAAAAATTATATTGTACATATATTTTTTAGTAGTATTAGCCTTTAAGACATAAATAATAAAATTAAGTGAATATGAAAAAGAAATGAAAAAAATTCGTAATGGAACAAATGAAAAAAAAAGAGAATGTATTTCTAATATTAAGTTTAAGTAACGTAACAATTAGATAAGTAATATATATTCAAGTAATTTAATTAAATTAAAATTTTAATTTATTTAAAATTGTTTTATACTAAAAAAATTAACTTATTATAACTATACTACTTGGCAATATTGACATTTTAGCAGTAAATGATAGACACTAACATTAAAAAAATGCAACAAAATAAATGAATGGAAGTGAAATAATGTGTGAGTTGTAAAACCTTAAGAAATTTTTAATTAATGTATATTTAATTTGAAATATAGCACTTCAAAATTGATAAAAAATTATGAAAACAATTTAGATAAAAAAATTAATTTCAATTTTTAAAAACTTTGATTAAATAATGAAATATATAATTAATTATTTCAATTAATGATTTATATCTATATTGGATTTTTAATTTACTTAAAATATTTTTATTTTAAAATTAAATATATCATATTATATTTATATTATTTCATGATATTAGTGTCAAACTTGTAAGCAGTAGAAGACATGAAAAAAGAAAAGAAAAGCATGTAATTGAGCCAAGAGAAACTATATGTCAATTGTAAAATAATATAAGAGTTGAAAATTTGATTTTTAATAAATTAATTTGATTAAATTAAATTTTTTAGTTTATTTAAAATATTTTTATGATAAAAATAAAATATATCATTATATGTATACTTTTGACTCATATTAGCATATGAATTATAAATAACAAATTATTCGAATAATTTTAGGAATTACATATATAAAAGTGAAAATATTATGAGCAAAATTAAAAGTATTTGTGAAATTAATGATTAATAATAATTAAAAATAGTCATACTTTATGTGATAAGAAAGAGGATTATTAAAATAAGACATTTCATTTTATTGTAAAGAAAATTTTGAATAAAATATTTAATGTATATGAAATTGAAAAGGAAACTTTATTTAAATAAATATATACGTCTAAAAGAATAATATGAATAAATAAGATGCAATAATTAAATATTAAATTTTAGAGGTATTGTTGAACTAAATTGGATCAAAATTCACACTGATTAAATTCATTTAGACCGACCGATTTTTTAACATGCCTGTTAAAGAGTGGTTTAGTTTGTTTTTAAAACAGACTAGTCACAATCTAACCCACTTTAATTTTTAATTTTACATTGTATTATCTATTATATTTTTTATATTTCGATATTTATTTTTAAATCTTATTTTTGTATTTTTATATTTTTTAATTTTGTTATTAACTTTTATTTTTTATATTTATTTTTTTGAGTAATTGTGATTAATTTTTTAACAATTGTATTGCATTTTATATTGAGTTATGATATGTTAACAAATTACCTTCTCTTTTTTAAACATAAATATTATTTAAATTATTAAATATAAAAATTAAAAAAAAATTGAGTCCGTTTAATCTTTTGAATCAGTTTGGCCCTATTTAGGTCTAATTTGTTTCGTTTAGGCTTGCCAGACCAAACTCTTTTATTACAAGCTTAATTTTTTAAAATTTGATTTGTACAAAATTTATGAAACACAAACCCATTAAAAAAAATGCAAAAGAAATTACCTTCAAGTAACTCCTTAATATAACGAAGTAAAGGGACAAGTGAAAAAAGGGAACAATAAGCCAAAAAATTGACAAAGTAAGAGGATGTTAGAGTTAAAAGAAAAACTCGGGCTAATAGTGACAAGTTCATGTAACGGGATTGCCAATTTTTTGGTATAAGATAACATGAATAAGCAATAATTTCTAACCACTTTAGATGCAAAACAATAGCACTTTGAAAACTAACTTTTTTCTCTTTTTATAAATAACTTATAATAATAATTCGATAAAACTAAGCCAACTACTTTAATAGTAATTTTGTAAATAATGTATTAATAAAAACAACTACCCACCGTTTGAACAATAATAATATTTATACAAATTAGTATTTTCTTTAATAAACAATAATATTGACATCAATTTAATGAAATATAGGTATTTGCTTTATTGCTTATTATCATAATTAAAAAATTTAAACATTATTAATAATTGTTAACTATAAATATTGTTTGCATCAAGAATTAATTATAGTCACTAACAATGTGTAGAATTTTTTATTTCTTTAGAAGAAAAAAACAAGATTTCTAAACACACACAGCAGCCTGTGCAAAAAAGGTTAGTGTAAAAAATAAGATCATATATAAAAAAACACAATAGAATTGATAAAAAAAAAAGAAAAATAATGTATAAGTTATAAAATAATATGATAGTTAAAAAAAGTTAAAAGTTAACAAAAAAATTAAAAATGAAGAGAACATAGAGATTGGAGAAAGACTAAAGAGAAAATTTTTAAGGGAAGAAGAAGAATTCCTAAAATTAAAGGAAAGGAGAAAAGATTTTTTTAAAAAAAAAAGTAGAAAAGTTAAAAGAAGATGAACTTACAATTTTAGCGAAAGACACATGGTGAAGAAGTATCCACTAAATATATGGATTAGAGGATATAACTCTTCAAAGATAAAAATGATTTTTTTAACCACACAAACAATATAAAAAGATAAGAGGATATATACCTCAACTAATACAATGAAAAGAGAAAACTAAAAAACTTGCAACAACAACAAAAAAACATAAAAGTAGACAATAAGACATACTAGAGCTCTAAGATGCTAACTTTGGCTTGTGAAAAGTAGCTTTAATTGACAATAATATTCATGAATGATAAATTTGCTTGAATAGTGGTAGATGACATCTAAGGAACTATAACTAGAACAATGTTGGTTGTTCAACTAATTATAATAGAATATAGATTTAAAAGCATATTTGTGATGAATTTTTAGCACTTGATGAAAAGATTTTTGTTGAGCTACTTGTGAGTTTTATGAACCAACATCTATCATATTTGAGGAAGAAGATAGTTAAACACCTAACTCTATTTTTTAGTTTAATTGAAATTTATCTAGTATTTGATAAGAACTTTATTATGAAATTGATTCTTCAAACTTGTAATCATCTAAGCTAAACTAAGCCGATTAAGTCAAAACATTTAATCGAGCTTGTAGCATGGTAATCTCTTACATAACATGGGTTGAACTAGATTACTACATTAAAAGGGTCCCATAGGAGTTTCCACATGGAAAGAAAAACTCTAGATATTAGCAATGAAGATTATAATAGTAGAAGTCTTAGCTATGATCAACTTCTTGTAATTATTATCAAAAGGATTATGATTACTTTGTTGTTGAATGACTGCCACTTGATTTTGAATTTTTTGGATCTAAGCCTTTAATTTTTTTTAATAGTATCATCAAGTCCATTGATCTTATCATTTAAAATTTTAATTTGTTGAATTAACTTCTTATTACATAATTGTAATGCTTGAATCTTTGCTTCTAAGTTGACAACTTTTTCCTTGCAACTTGTCCTCTTTCAAGTCTAATGCTAGTAATTAACCTTTTATGATATATTTTATTCAGAACAATTGATAAAATGTCATAACTCATCCTCGAACACATGACTTGCATAAGAAGTTGCTACATGTAACCATCTACCACCCTTAACTATACATACATCAATGCAATGCTAGTCATACAATAATACATATCCTTAAGTGCAAGAAAAATATGTTTAGGTATAGATGCAACAACAAGTACTTATGAATATCTAGACTAATTGTCCTAAGGCTTACTTCAAAACCCTTAAATAGAACCACTTTTAACCCATTTAATAACAACTAGAACCTAAGAGGAGATCTCTAAAGAAAAGAAAAGAAAAAAAAAGAGAAAAGGAGAATAACGAGTTTTTTTGAAACTCAATAAGTAAACAAAAGGTATGGGGAATATCATGACACAAAGTTTAAAACTATTCTTTTTTAAGGAAGGCAACTAAGTCGTATTTGAAGAAGTAAATAGCTCATATCCTTTTGCCAAAGAAGAAAATGATAGCATTCCAAAAGAGTGCCCTAACTTTTAGGAAACAAATATGGGCATTTGCAATATTAAAATCTAATCCAGATCACACTACTCATTCCTCATCATCTCATTACCAAAGGAGTTTCATTCACATAATTAATATATTCATTTCCAATTTGCAAAATTCAAGCAAAGTAATTTGGTAATATTCATTAAAATTTGTAAAAAAAGAAAGAAAGAAAGTATGTAAATTTCCTTATGATTCTTATCCAGCCTTATTTCTTACTAGCTCATTATTATACCTCTAGTCAACTTTATCCTTCACAATTCATTACTAAATTTAGGGTCCAAATATCATATAATATATTGCCTTCATCTCATTTTTCATGAACACATCTCATTTAATTTTAATTTCAATTCATAATTTAACTAGTAACATTTTCATGCTTTTTTGTATAGCCTCACATCTCATTTACTTTGTTAACTATCATATAATAATCATATTAATTATCATATGAAACTTGATTCCTTTAATGCCTTCGATATCATAATAAATGAATATTTAAAAAAGGTAGTTAACTATGCAATTAGTTATGCAACCCTAGAAAGAAAGCATAATTGATGACAAAGAATCCCATGGCTAGATCCTATGTTAAGTAGTTAATTATATAGTAAACTATGAACCCTTTGCATATAGGTCATAGTCAATTATGGATCTCTAAAGAGTAAGGTCTATATCAATAGTAGACTATATACTTGATCATGGTCTTTTAAAGGGCAAGCCTTCTAACTATAGTCAATTATGTAATAAACTACAAGCCTCTGAAGGCCAAAACTATATAAGGTGGTCGACTATAGCTACCTAGATAATAATTCTCAAGACATAATCGACTACTATCCTATTTTTTTTCAGATCTTAACTTAAAATTACCATTTATGTGCAATAAATTCCATTTAAATAGATTTATTATACCACCAATCCTTATCAAATCAAAAAAATACACACTCTAAGAATCTAAATTACCTTGATCTAATATCATATAAAACATCACATTCTTTATACATTTATTTAAAAATCCAAAACCTTAATCCAAACTAACAAAACTAATTTAATCTTTTAAATAAGGATGAAATGTTTACTCATCTAGTATGATGGAGGTAGCAAGAGGTTGGATTTGGTGTCTTTTAACACTAATCATTCAAAACCCATAAATTTCAAGCTATAGTTTAGAATCTATCTTAAACCAAAACCTTCCCCTTGTCAAATTCCAAAAATGAAATAAAAAGATGTTTAGAGGAAATTAATCTTCAAAAAATCTTACCTCGATTTGGTTAAAGAATTGATAGTTGCTAGCTTTCCTTATCTTGATCTAAAAAAATGATGAAGATGAAAGGGGGAATAGGAAAGAGCTAGTATTTTGGGGCTTCAAAATGGTGGTGACTGATTTAAGGAGATCAAAAGGGAATTAGTATGAAGGTCAAATAAAAAAAGCATCTAAAAATCTTTTCCATACTCATATACTTACCTCCAAACACTTATAACCTTTAAATATTTTATCTTATTTATTTTCTCTCAACCAATTCATACAAATTTCTTATTTCAAAACCCTTTCTCAATATCTTATTTATATTTTCCTCATCATAATTTATTCATTTTACATAAAATTTTATTTCAATTATTTTTTCCATAATTAATTAATTATTTTACTCACAAAATTCAATTTTAAAATTCTAGAAGAGATGTGACATAAGATTTCAAGAATAAAAGATGTTAGTGTATATGCCCTAAAACTAATCATATTAATAATTGTAAATTTGAATCGTGTTATTTTAATGGCAATTTCAATTATCATATTTATATATATATTGTTTGCATAATATATTTATTTATGATAATAACCTTAGAATAATTATATTCTTAAATGTCCCTAGTCATATATCATTATGGATTAGGATGCTTTGATATGTTAAAACTAGCATGTGTGGTGACTTATATAAGATATTAAGTCTGCACATGAGTACAAGTTAGAGAACTTGTATACTGGACCGACCTACCCTAAAAACATTACATGGATTGTTATATGAGTGTCATGAATGATTTTTAGTGATCATTATTTATATGGTCCTTTGACTTGAGATCTCCAAAGTTCCCTACATGTAAGTTTCATATTTTGATACTGTTGTATGTCACTCATGGTTGAGTGAATGTAATAGTAGTTATTAGATATGTCACATATCATGCAGAGGAATTTGTATGATCAAGATGGAATTTGTCCCCCTATACAATAGGAGTAACATCTGTGGGTCCCTTGATTAAGTAAACCTGAGAAAATACATGGTCATGCTCAGATAAATTGATATAGGATGTCAATTACATTTGCTTCAATTAGCTTACTTAGGAATCAAAAAAATTTTGGATTGGGCTATATGGGAATGACACGGTCCATGTCTCGTGCTCAATCTAGATGTTTAGGATAAAAGGACATAAATGATGATCACGTATAAAGGTTTAGTCGAATCACTGATTTTCTTATTACTTGGATAATAATGATGTGTTGCTAGACACTGTTCATTATTTATGATCATTAATATGATTAATGATCATTATCAATGTAATAATTATCAATGTAATAAGAGCCTATAGGATCGCATACTTAGAGCCTATTGGATTTGGAATTGATAAACTAAATTATTTGAGCCTCATATTTAAGAATTTTATGTTATAATTATAAGACCCAATAATAAGCTTCTAATTATACATGGAACAAAGCCTAATTAGTTAAGGTTTTCTATGCACCTATTTAAATAGGCTTGTTGGATAATAATACATGATTATTCACATATCCCAAAGTATAAAAAAATTCTAGCACCCCTCCTTGACCATAACCTTGAATAGGCATAGCTAGTACTACGAGACTAAGGAGAAAAATTCTAATCAATGTTCATGTGGACGTTCACTAGTGATCTACTTGTTTGTGTGGATACCTTAGAGTCTTTGGCAGTAAAGAAAGCTAAATAAGTGATTAATGAACAAGTTCTTAAATAATCACAAAGGTATTGATTGAATTATTATTCTAATCTAACGTTTTGCATGGATCTATTAGTTAGAATTGGTTAATTTCGTTGCACTTGTTTGACTCCTGATCCCAACAAAAGATCCATCACAATGTGCACCATTATAATTATTTGATATTAATGCAAATTCCTCATAACATTCATTTTTAATTTGCTTAAATATAGAGAATAAAGAGAAGACTACATTTTTTGAATCACTAAAGCTTAGATACTTAATTTTTGAATTTACAAGGCATTTTAACTTCTTCTCATTTTTCAATGTTCTTCTTTAATACTCTTTAAATTTATAGTCTTGGACCAAAAACCTTTCTTGAAACCTAAATTATATTCTCCATGGAAAATGTCAAGTAGGATGAATTCTGCTTATGAAATCAAACAAGATTTCACAATAATAATTTAACAGATAAACTAATAAGAAATTTTCCACAAATTAGTAATGAACTATGCATTTAGTTCAAATTACGTCAACCAAATAATTGAGCAACCAAACTAAGATTTGTAGCTAACTAAAGCCATTAGAAAATGAGGTCTCCAAGAGCAAAAACCAATCTTATAACAAAATGAGTGATTGCCAACCTCAAGCATATTATAATAGAATAAACAATGTTAGAGTATTTAGTAAATTACCAATAAAAGAACATCAGTACTTTGTTTCTCATACCCATAATCCTTTAGAATTAATTGCTAAAATTGGCTCCATGTGTCCACGCCTTTATCATACAACCAAATATATGGTTTCCTCATAGATTTTAAGTTAAGTGAATACTTAATAATAACCAAAATTGCTATATATTGTTGCACTATAGTCCTATAGTGTCTATTTGGTGGAATTTTGGTAAGTTGGCTTAGCAAAAAAACTAAAATAAGACCCTAAGGAATTTAAAAACAAAAAATGGAAACTTCTATCACCACCACCCTCTACAAAAATAGAAAATATGCAAGATAAAGAGAATTAGTAAGGTGTGATAAAAAGAAAGGATGGATTAAAGGGAAAAAAAGTAAGAAGGCAAGCTATAACAAAGAAATTGGTCCAAAAAAGTTCAGCGAAGCAAGGGAAGAAAGGTTTGATAAGTCAACGAGTTAATTTTCCATTAAGATTATTACAAATTAAAGATAAAAATGATTAAATAATGAATGAAAATTTCTATCTAAATACCAATATTAGAATTGTAATAATCCTAATAGAAAAATACACTTAGCTTTCTTGAAGTATACATATAGCCTTTGGATTGAACTTAAAAGGCGTGAATTTTTTAATCTTAAAAAAATTTATGTTTTCAAATCACCAAACACTTGGATAGAAAAAGATTAATAACTTAATTTAAATAAATTCAAAATTTACTACATAACAAATTGATTTCAAAATTACAAGAAATAAGGAATGAAGAATACAAACAATATTTATAATGGTTCTCATCACAATAGGATTTGCATCAAGAAGTACATCAACTTCTTGTTACATGCATGCAACATATCTCTAATGTACAATTCTTTCAAGATTCTAATAAACCCTTGTGGGAAGCCTCCACAATATATTTGGGTTACAATGCCCTTATTTGAGATCCCTTACTCAAGACTTTCTAAAGATATTTCACTGTTACAATTCATTTGGAATACCTTATACCCAAAACTCTCCTACGAATAACTTTATCTAACAATTTTCTTAGAATACCTCATTTAAGATAATTGAATACTCAATGTTTTGTATTTGATAGGACATGTTAATACCTCATTTAAGACCCTTGCTCAGTTGTTATTTTTTGTCTTGTGAAAAGAATTGGTCATAATTCTTCTATTCATAAGTAGAATGTTTCAAAAAACAAGGAGGAATAAATTAGAGATAAAGTTAGACCATTAAAAAATATTTTTTAAGTCCAAATCTAATCAAATCCTAAAATTCAAAATTATTGTTTTCAAATATTCAAAAATAAAAAATTTCAAGTTTTGGATAAAATTAATTAATCATGAAATATTTTTTTTTAAATTATTTAATATCATAAAATTCAAAAATTTAATCAAAAATTCTTTTTGAAAAAGGGTTAGACTTAATAATATGAAAATTACATTAATCAATTCTCTAGTTTAAAATCATACACTTACCTTAATCAAACATGTTATGTTGGAAATTAACTAAATATTCTTTGTATATGTATTTATTAACTAAATTTTTTATTTTTAATTTAAATAGAGTTTAATTACTACATTTTTATTAAAATATAAACAATTTTTAATGTAAGTTAATTAGAAATTATTACATAATATTTACAATTTTTTGCTTTTAATTTTTTCTCTCATTATGAGAACCAAAATTCGAAGAAAAAAATAGTTTTTTATGAAAGGAAATAAAAAATTAAGATGAAACTATAATTATCCACATTATTATTAGTTTTTCAATTTTATATTTTATTTATCATATTTAATTTAAATTTATTTATCAAGAATATAAAATTCTATTATTTGTTTGCAATTTTTTTGAATTATTTATTAAACATGCAATTTTTATTATTTGTATGTAAGGTAAGAACATGAATTTTTGAAATTTTTTTAGTGATGAGTCTTTTTTTTCTTTTAATTTGTTAGGATCGAGAGCCATACAAGCGCAGCGAAATTAACCGATCCCAACTAACGGATCCATACAAAATGTTAAATCAGAATAAAAGATTCATTCAATACCTTAATAATGACTCTAGAACTCGATCGTTGATCTCCTCTTCAACTTTCTTTTAGCGAAAGACTCCAAGGTATCCATACAAACTCGCGAATCACTGATGAACGTCTGCACAAACACGGGTTGGAATTGTTCTCATTTTGCCTCATAATGCTAGTTACGCCACTTCAAGGGTTTTAGTCAAAGAGAAATGCTAGGATTTTTTCTATGCTTAGGATGCGTGAATAATCTCTAATATTATTACCCAACAAGCCTATTTAAATAGGTGCATAGAAAACCTTAACTTATTAGGCTTTGCTCCATATATAATCATAAGCTTGTTATTGGGCCTTATAATTATAACATAAAATTCTCAAATATTGGGTCCAAACAATTTGGCCCATTAATTCTAAATCCACTAGGCTCTAAGTGTGCAACCCTACAAGCTCTCATCACGTTGGCAATGATCATTAATCATATTAATGATCATAAATAATGAGCGGTATCTAGCAACACATTATTATTACCCAAGTAATGAGAAAGTCAGTGATTTGACTAAACCTTTACACCTGATCATTATCTATGTTCTTTTATCCTAAACATCTAGATTAAGTATAAGAAATGGACCGTGTTATTCCCGTATAACCTAATCTTGAAGTTTCTTAATCTCTAAGTAAGCTGACTGAAGTAAATGTAATTAACATCACATGTCAATTCATCTGAACATGGTCATACATTTTCTCAATTTTACTTAATCAATGGGCCCACAGATGTTACTCATGTTATATAAGAGGGATAAATTCTATTTTGATAACACAAACCCCTCCATATGATATATGACATATCCAATAACTACCTTTGCATTCACTCAACTACGAGTGACATAGAATAGTATCAAAATATGAAACTCATATATAGGGAACCTTGGCAATCTCATGTCAAAAGACCATAATAATAATTATCACTAAGAATCACTCATGACACTCATATAACGATCTATGTAGTATTCTTAGAATGGGTCGGTCCAAAATCCAATTTCTCTAACTTGTACTTATGTGTAAACTTAATATTTCATATAAGTTACTACACATGCTAGTCTTAACATATCAAAGCAACCTAGTCCATAATAATATATGACTAAAGACATTTAAGAATATAGTTATTCTAAGGTTATTATCATAATTAAATATATTACGCAGATAATATATATAAATATGATAATTGAAATTATTATTAAAATAATATGATTCAAATTTACAATCATCAGTATGATTGGTTTAAGGCATATACACTAACATAATTTCCATGCATGAATTTAATACCTAAAAGTTTATTTCTAACATATGAGATCAATTTTTTATGATAATTTTTATTTGTTATAAGCCATATTTTGTTTAATTTGCTTCATCAAATAAAAATAGATGATGATAAAATGATTAATAGCATTGTTGTGAAATGTTCTACTTTTTAGTTA
Source organism: Sindora glabra (assembly GCA_020226215.1). NCBI lineage: Eukaryota > Viridiplantae > Streptophyta > Magnoliopsida > Fabales > Fabaceae > Sindora > Sindora glabra. The sequence goes on from CM035225.1 coordinate 24,502,696, forward strand.
AAAAAATAAAAAATGAGGATTTATATCATCATAAGATGTGTTCTTTGTATTAATTGTTTAGATAATTGTTAATAAAGGGAAATGTTTGTTTTAACAAAAAATTAAAAGAAATATTCAATATGATTTTTTTTTGAAATGTTCAATATGAATTTATAGAAGAAAATAAAGTATAATTTATATATATATTGAAAGAAGTGATTGCATTTTACTCTAAATTCTAATTTTAATAGTAAGGAAGGTGATTGAAAAGTATTTGATAATATTGGATGACTTGGTGGAATTTATATTCACATAAAAGTTACCATGATGCTAGCAATTGAATAATAATCTTTAAGTCATGTAATTAGTTTTGTACTCAACAACTTATATATTTCATATAAGATTTGTGCAGGCTTGAATTTGTATGGAAATTACATAAAGAGATATCAATAGTCCTAATCTTATAGGGAGAAGAAAAAGAAAAAGGAGGAGGAGAGTGGAGATGTTGCTATTCTAGTTTCATACTCATTAACAAAGCTCTCCCTATTTAAAGCAAGAACAATAAATGATGAATTCTTCTTAACAAAAGTGTCTTCAAGAATTGAATTCAAAGCCTTTTACTAAGCTTGAAATACTTTGAGACTCAGTTTACTACCATTAAATTAACCAACTATTAATTATCCTTCCATTACAAACTATGAAATTTATAGTTATGTGAACCTCATTATCTATTAGGAAAAAAAAGTATATAATAACTTTAAAAGAAAAATGTATCAAACATTTTTTCTCAAAATACACAAAAGACTTTTTAGGTTAGTCTTTTTTTAATTAAAGTAATAATGCAATCACTTTCTTTCGCACCTTATTTCTTACCATATATAATTAAAGAAATTTTTGATCATGTCAACAAGAACTAAAGGATAAAAAATCCATTGTTGAGAATCAATTTTTAAATAGACAATTTTATTAAACTATATTTTAACTAACCTGGTAGCATGGACTTATACACTTCTTCCCTAAGTGTTCCACCTCCTTCCATAAATGTGAGTCTAGAAAGGCCTACTACTCTTTCTATATTGATTAAGTACTGGCTTATTAATATTTTAGAGAAGATTGAAATTAAACAAGCTTTATTTCCTTAAAAGTTAAGAAAAGCCCCTAATGTTAATAGCCTACACCCTGGCTTCTTTCAAAAGTTTTGGCATATTATTAAGGATTTATTAGTTAAAATTATTCAATATTATTTTATACATTGTCATGTCTCGAAGTTTTTTTTAATGAGACTCTTCTTATTCCTATCCCTAAATTTAAAAGACCTGAACATATTAGATAGCTTTGGCATATTAGCCTTTGGATTATTGTTTATAAAGTTCTATCTAAAATATTGGTTAGTAAGCTAAAGCCATATGCTAATGATATTATTCTCCTTATCCAAGGCCTTTATGCCTTAAAGACAAGCTTTAAAAAATGTTATTATTGTTAAGGAGTTATACCACATTGTAAAAAAGAAGAAAGGTAAAGACAGTGCTATAATGATCAAGTTAGACTTAAAGAAAGTTTATGATAAAATTGAATGCAGCTTTATTGAAAGAATAATAGATTTGTATCGATTCCCTCCTAAGTTTAAATAACTATGAATGAGTTGTATATCATCATCAAATACTTCTATTTTTTTTATATTTCAATTTTATTTAATAGAGGAAAAAATAGATGCTTTTAAGATAATAAGGGGGATTTAACAAGGAGATCCTACATCCCCTTATGTTTTCTATTGTGCATGGAATTTTTAAATTCTTTTATTGAAAAAGAAGTTAATGCTAAAAATTGGTCCCCTATTAGCATTTTTGAACTAGCTTTTACTCATTTCTTCTTTACTGATAATATTATTTTAATAAGCAAAGCTTTTGTCAAAAATACTATCAGAATCAAATCTATCTTAGAAAACTTTTCAAGCATGTCTAGCCTTACTATTAATTATGCCAAGTTAAGAGTTTTTTTTTCTCTTACAACACTTGTTGGCATGTTAAGAGTCATATCATTTAAATCCTAAGGCTAGATAGTATAGAGAAGATAAGTACTTACCTAGGTAATCCTCTTTAATTTAAGTCTAATAGGAATTCATTTAATTATATTATTAATCAATTGAAATCTAAGCTAAATGGGTGGAGGACAAAGTTTCTAAATTTTGCTGGTAAGCAAGTATTGGTTAAGTCTATGTTACAATCTATTTCTAATCATTTTCTTTAGTATTCTTTATTGCCTAAATCTATATGTACTAGAATAGATAGCATTATTAGAGATTTTTATAGGGTTCTAGTGAAGAAAAGAGGAAAATGCATGTGATGAATTGGGATAAGGTCACTAGATTAATCTTTGAGAAAGGCCTAGGTATTCAAAAGACATGTAATAAAAACCTAGCTTTCATCTTAAAGCTTAGACGGAAATTTTTGCAAGAAAAAGATAAACCTTGAGTTTCTTATACCATAAATATGTTCATAATTGTTCCGCTCCTCAAGTAGTTGCTTCACTTACTTATATTACCATGAGGAAAACTCATGAATTTCCATCAAAAGGTATTAGGTTAGTGTTTTATAATGGTAAGCATGTTCATTTCTAGCATGATAATTGGATAAGACTTGGCTTTCTTTGCAGCTTGTTTCAAAAGCCTCCCAGCAATATTAAAGAGATTAGCAGGTGTTGAATCTTATAACAAATGTTGTATTTAGAAGAGTAAGTTGTTATCTGCATTTTTTATTTATAGTGTGCAATCCATTATTAATGTTTTTATTTATAAATTTTTTTAAGTAATAAGAATGATGAATTTGCATGGGGTCTAACTTCAAATGATAAGTTTTCTATTAATTCAACTTATATTCTCGTTAAAGAATTAATAGAGCAAAACTTAAACCCATGTTATTTTCATGGATCATGAATATGGAAATTACAATTGCCTATTAAGAATCAAGCTTTTATCTGACTTCTATTACATAATAATGTGCAAACTTGATCAATACTTAAATCTAGAAGTCTTAATATTACTATTAATTGTCTTTTATGTAATGAATATAAGGAAACTCAGATGTGCTTTTTGGTTAGAAAGATATGGGTTGCTTTAGGGGTTCCTAATGTTTTACAATATACTTTTGGCTTTGATATGCATAGTTGGATTACATCGAACTATAAAATTGAAGTTTTCTATCAACAATTAAATGTCCCATGGAGTATCATGTTTGGCATTACTCTATGATGCATTTGGTTATACGGGAATAGTTTAGCTCACGATCAAGTTGGAAGGAGTCTAGATCATACTACGATCTCTTCATTACTATAGAAATCAAAGGGAAAGCCATAAAAACATTTGTTTATTTTGCTAGAAATGAAAGCATGTATATTAAAAAGAATTGGATGAATTAGATTGCATGAGGTCCTCCTCTAAAGAATTAGTTTTGCTTGAATATTGGTGACGCTACTTCAACTACGATAACTTTAGCAAGAGTGGGTGGACTAATTAAGGGCTCATTTAGTAGATGGATTGTTAGTTTCTCAAAATGAGTTTGGCGTGCTAATACTATTATTGCTGAGTTTTAAGCACTTTTAAAAGGCTTGAAGATTGCTATCCAAAAGAATATAACTCATTTGATTATTCAGTTTGATGCAAAGATAGTTATTAATACTATTAATAAGAATTCAAATGAAACCAATCAATTACTCATTTTTATATGAATGTAGGAATCTTCTAAAGAAAATTTCATATAAGAAGATTACTTATATTTATAGAGAGGTTAACTTTTGTGTTAATGCTCTAGCTAAAAATAGGTTAAGTGATTAATCATTCCTGTTAGTGTATTGTAGTCCTCCTAAGGACACATTTTTGTGTTTTGTTTATGATGTAATTTCTACTATGTATCTTAGGTCTATGTATTCTAACCCTGATGTTGGTTAATGAGTATTAAAATTCCTTTATTATCAAAAAAAAAAATTAGGGTCCATTTGATTTCTTGTAAAATATTTTTATAGCAAAATTTTGTTTACTTTTATGTAAATAATGAAAAGATGTATTATTTTTATACTTTATTATTAAAAAAATGATATTTAAAAACATGATAATAAAGGAAAATAACATCTTCTTTAAAAAAGGAAGTTATGTTCCACCAAATTCTCAACATTGGACAATGAATACATACATTATTTTTTATTATCTTATAACTATATTCTAACGAAAGGTATTTATTGGGAGATCAGTTGCATAAATAAAAAAAGTTAGTAGTGTTTACCCGAATAAAAAAAAAGTTTAGCAGAAAAGGGAAAGAAAGAGAATGAGTTAAACACTTGCATTGCAATTTAGTCATGGACCGTATGAGAAATTGAAGGACAATAATTTTGGATCTTTATGTCCCCAAAAGCCCACTTACAAGATGAGTTTGCATAAATAAACTAGCCCATTGCCAGACGAGGCCGGAAAAAATATTGGAACTACTCACTCTGCACCCTTATTGGGCTACAAAAGCAGATATCTCTCTTCTTGTCATCTGATTCTCGGACTCAAAACTAACCGTGGCTTGTTTGGAGTGAGCAATGGAGAGGAGGTAGGGGAAGAGGAAAAGAAAAATTATATACTTTCCTTTTCTTTAATAGAAATTTGATAATTGTAATTTATATTTATTTATATTTTTTTTATTTTGATTCATACATATTGATTTTAGAATAAATATGAATCATTTTCTAATATTGTCAAATAAGGATTATATAGATTAATTCATAATAATTTTTTAATAAACTTTTTTAGTAATAGCTCTAATATTATTGTATGTTGATATATTATATTTATAGAGAATTTTTTTTACATAGAGAAAGTATTTTATAAAAAAATTGGATAGATATTTTTTAAAAATATTTTTTAATCATAAAATATTCATTGATAAATTAAATTTTTAAAATAAATAAAATTATAAAATCACATACTAGTTAATTATATATTTTTGCTTAACCTTTTATTATCCCTCCTCATTTAATTTTGAACATCCAAATAAAGAAAATAAAAGTTATGATTTAACTCCCTATTTTCTATTCTCCTCCATTATCTTCCCTTTCCCTCTCCTCCAAATTAATGTTTGGCCCGTTTCGATCTAGTTACATAAATAAATGATACATGAGGGCGACAAATTGTACATGCGTAACAAAAGTAGACAAGCCTCTCACTAAAGGAAAATATAATAAAAAAAATGGTTGAATAAATAGTGTGTTAAATATAATTTGTCTTTAATTCCCCAAAATAACAATATATTAAAATTAAAACTATTTGTAAATAAATATAAAAATAAAATTTAATATGTATATATTGCGGTAAATGAACGGTTCAATAAGTCAACAAATGCCATCAGAAGTCAAATAATGCAAATTGATTTATTTGAGTAATTCTAATCATTTTGATAGTTGAATGTTTTAATTATCAAATTATTTTAAAAAAAATCAATGCGATACAAAATGTAAATTTCAATGTAGAATGATACTCTAATAATAATAAAAAAAAAAACCTATTCAAAAAGCCAAACTTCCTATAAAATTACCAAAGTTCTTTGTTGGATTGATGATTTTAGATTATTCCTCCATGTTAGAGATCGTAGATTTAATGCAAAAAAAAGTGTTAATTTATAATTAATGAAGGGGTAAAAAAATCTTTAAAATTATTAATACTTTGCTGAGAAATTTTATGATGAAAAAGTATTATTATAATAATATTTAAAAAAAGATAATAAATGTTGATAAACTCAACTCTCACTTTCTTAAAAAATAATTTATTGACATAATCTGATTTAATTAATTTAATAAACAAAGCAAACTATACTTTGATTAGCTCACAAACAGCTTAAAGTTTACCTCTCGTTAGGGTCACGGCGACCTTTGGTGTCTCGAGAGGGCGGCTCTGATGGCCTAATTTTTGTTTATTATTTTATGTCATTATGTAATTTAATTCCCATATGACTTATATGAAATATGCTAAAAAATAATAAAATATGTAAAATTGACGATCCATAAGTCTCCTTCAGAAGTTATAGTTTTGTTTAATTTTTCTTAAATTCTGTGACCTTCAATTGCAATTATCTTGATACAAGTATGCATAATTGTGAAATATTTTAAAGTAAATTACACTCATTTCTTTTAAAATTTATTTAATTTTATTTACACTCATTTTATTTTTTAGAAGATGGTAAGATAAGCCTATAAGAAAAGGATATTAATGTATATATTATAAAGTTCCAACTACAAGTTAGAGGGAGAATTTAATAGGGATTAAGAAAGGTCTTGACTCTTCCAAAATTTTTCAAATTAGGTATAAGTATCGAGTAGTTTTGTGAAATAATTTGAAATTTTTTTTAATAACACCCCCCTCTCAATGTTATATTAAGATTTATTATTGCCACAAATTCATAATGCGTATTGACAGCAAATTGAATTTGGAAGATAACTCTTATCTAGAAAAGAATGTTTTAACTCATGAAATGTCTATTCACTTGTAATTAAAAAAATAATAATAATTCTGTTAATTCACAAGTGTTGAACACATTTCTAACACACAATACAACAGTCAAATCTTCATAAAATATGCAAATCCTGTTTATAATCTTAAACATAATTTTCTTTTTTTAAGTGATAAGCCAATCAATAAAAGCCGACCGGCTTAATAAAATTTGAGATGATTATCAAACCGCTGAGGAAATTGGAAAACCGCTGAAGATGCACAAATATTTCACACATCACAGACAAACATATTGTAAATTTTTCCTTTTTCTTTCTAGAAGGGACCCGTCACACGTATACGAGACGCACGTGGTGTAATTCAGGGGCTCTATTTTAATAGAACAATAATGGGGACCTCTTGGTAACTTCGCCTTTTGTTTGGTTTGAAAATTAAAGATGATAATTTAATTATAGAAGAATCTAAGTTTTGTAGATCAAAATATTTTATACAATAATAAATTCATAAAATTAATGAATTATTTAAATATTATAAGTAAAAAATTTAAGTTATTAAATTTAATAAAAATAAATATCATTTTATAAAGTTCACATTTATTTTTTAGCATTATATTGGTTGTTATTTTTCATCCATAAGAACTAAATAAAATTATCTATTTTCAATTCAATTGTTAAAGTTGAATTGTGCAAAATTTCAAAATTTTTAATATTTTCTAAATATTTTATTCAAACATCACACTAGAATTTTGAAATTTAAAATGATCTGATAATTTTAAAAATTATTATATTAGAATTATTTTATTAAATTTATTAAAAATATAATTATAATTAAATAAATTTAATTTAATAATTTTGGAACTTGTCGCATCATTTGAAATTCTAAAATTTTAAAAATATTGCAGCAAGCATCAATAATATATAATGTATGATTTTATTTTTCGTTGTGTTGGAAATATGTAGAAATGTAAAAGGGTACTTGATTCTACAAACCCAAACTAATGAAACTATATAGAACAACATGCAAGTACACTAATAATTAAAATACAAGCAGTTATATAAATCTATAAGGAAACACAACATTTAGTTTTTCATTGATGCAAATGATCATTATTATATAATTAAAATTTTATAATTAATACTAATAATTCCTTATTTTTATCTTTACCATAATTATTTCTCATCTTGTAATATTAAAATAAATAAAAAAATATTGAAATAAATTGTTAAACCTAACTTTAACAATATTAATAGTTCCTTATTTTTATATTTTTTACCTTTTATTTTAATATTACAAATGAAGGAAAAAATAAATAATTATAATAAAAGTAAAAATGAGAAATTAATAGTAATAGTTATTAAATTTAAAGATATAATAATCACTTTTTTTATAAATAAAGAATTAATAATTGTCTTTACTTGTGCATATGTATAAAGAATTACTAAGTTTTACATTCATATGTGAATATTAGCAACCTTCACTCTTTCAATTGAATGCAAAAATCATACTACTAATTTAATAATAATAAAGTAATGGTATTTAAATAAATTTAATAGAAAAACAATCAGAATATGTGTATTCATTATAAAGATAAAAGAAAATAAATAAAATTAGCTTAAATATTTTAAACTAATATTTATCCATTAAATTTATTTAAGTATCCTTTATTATTTTATTATTCTAATATTATAAGTATAATTTTTTTTATTCAATTGAAAGAATGGAGATTGCTAACCTTCACATATAAATATAAAAGTTAGCAATCTTCTATACAAGTTCAAGTCTTTGCATTAAATAGTCAACAGTCTCAAATCTAGCAAATGAAAAGTAAGGCTTTATAATCTCTCACTTAAATAGTTTAAAATTTTCTTTAGGTCCAACACATGTAATGATTCAAGATTTAAGAGCTCTAATATCATTTATAAAATTTTAACCAAAAAATTAACTCAATATTTAAATAATCAAATATGATACTTCATATAACAAACTCAAATCTTAAATCAATGATATGAAACATTTACAATACATGTACATAATCTCTATCTCTATTCTCTATCTACTATCTACTAATTATATATTAGTCATGACTTTAAGCTCTCAGTATTTTTTAACCGAGAAATCTCTTCACACAAGTTACTTTCACAAACTAAATTCAACACTATTAAGGCATCTCCCTAACTCTTTTACATGCACGTAGCTTTTACTCACAGTCTTAGGTCGTTCAACTTCATCAACATTTCTATCTTTACAACTTTTCATCTTTTGTCTTTGTTTTTCAACTTCATTGATGTTTCTAACTCTGCCTTTTTCCTTCTTCCTGCTTTGTTCTTTAAGTTCATCAACATGTTTTTATTATTCTACTAACCCTAAATTTAGTGTGAACCTTTTTATTATTTTGCTACAGTGCCGCCATAAGACCATTTGCCCAATTGCCTCCATTAAAACTTATAGGTGTAGGCAAGATTTGGCACCCATTTGTGCCTCTAATGATTTTCTTGGTTCTCTTAATTTTTCTATTTTTTTATTTGAACTTTTTCACTTATTTGATTTTAATGCAATTATGTTCTAAGATATGTGCACTCTGGGTGTTTTGTCAGCTTTGCATTTGGTCCTCCTATAAACATATTACTTTTTTGTGCTTCGTAATTCACATTTAAGATTTAGAATTTCTATGTTTTAAGAATTAGCTTTTAAGGCTTTTTTGCATTTGCTTGTAGTATGTTTGTACTGAGAATTAGTTTTTGTTCATCAACTAATAACTACTATTGAAGTAGTTTTCTCACCATATAAATGCAATTTCTCTCCTATACAGTTACTTTTAAATATACTACTATAAGTTAAATTATTTTTAAGAAGTTGCCAAATTGAACATAATAAGTAAAAAATAAGTTTAGGATCTTCTATCTTGAAGGAAAAAATAGCATGTAAAAATTGAATGGTGATATTGTAAAACTTCATTTCATCAATTTAGTTCTTAATTGTGTGAAATTATCTTTCATAGTATATTTTGTTCTTATGTATTTTTTTAAAATTTTAAACATATATAGGAAAAAGTTCTTCCAAGGTATGGTAGATAGATACTTGGTTGTTTTAGGTTTATATATTAGTATTTAGTATTTGATTTTTTGTTAACTGTATAAACTTTCAAGTTTTGAGTATAAACTCTGAGATTGATTTTGTATGTTGACTTAGTATGATGTGCTATCTAGTTTGAATAATAAATTGTATAAGATTAATAGATTAGGCATAGATTGGAGATTATCCAGTAGCTCTAAAACAATGAGAAATTTTGAGTCATATGTTTATTATTAACTAAATTAATATTATATGCATTTTGATTCATATGTGTGTGATCAACTAAATTAATATTATATGCTTGGAGAATATATGTAGAATAACGTTGTGATTCAACTACCTTAAACTACTAGAGTTGAAATTGAAAGTTTTCTAGAAACCTAATGTACAAGGCCTAAATAAACCACATGCTTAATTAATAGGCTACCTTGATAAAATTTATTGATAAGAGCATAATAGTATTTGAATATTTGAATTGTATGTCTACCAAGTGATATTGAGAGCTTGAGATATTTGGGTTTATTATTGTATGCATTATGGACAAAATTATCATAAAACTAAGATGGAATAGACTCAAATGCAAGAAAATGACTTAGGTCATGATGGGCCCTTTTTTATTAACTGATAAAGTGATAGGAGATTGAACATATATATAATATTTTATAAAGGAACTAAGGCTAAGCATGATATGATTTTTTTAACAGGTTGTACTATGCAACTAAGCAATAGGTCTTGGTTAGGAGGAGGTTTATTATGTAGATTATTTAGTATTTTCTTATTGATATATGGTTACTTAAAAAATGCAATTCTACACAAGAATAAAAATGGAAGCTATAGCACAGCATGAGTTTGGTGCCATAAGATTTCATTTAAAGATCCTAGATGATTTTTATTTTCCTATTAGACTTTTTTTAAGTAGATTAAATACTTTAAATTAAATGTTGTATATACATGAGATTTTAATTATTACTAATTACTTTTGCTTCATTCTTTCATATATTTAACGTATAATAATGTAATATTTTAATTGCGAATTAACTAACTTTATCCAAGTTTTACCTCTTTTTTGTTTGCTTGGCATTTTTTAATTTAAAATTACTAGATATTTTATCTATGAAAATGTATTTATACATAATTTATTATACATTGTGCAGTGCATAGCATTAAAAATGCCTGAACCTCATGATTAAAATATATTTGGTACCTAAGACTTGGTTGAAGGAAAAGTGAGGTAAGAAATTACACGTGTTTACTCATATTTAATTTTTATATTTAATTTTTAAAGTCAAGTTATGTAATGAATTCTTTTACCAAAGGTTGGAGGCACATTAACTATCGAGAAGCAAGAATGAGAAGAAAGTTAATTCTATCAAGAAAAAACATGTATCCTAACATTAATACATCAACAGATAATGATATTACTTACACATACATGGACTCTAATAGCTCAACATACAATTCATGACTTTTGCAAACATCATATAAGAATTTCAATTATATGTATTCATATGTTTTGTAAACAAATTTTAAACTTATTTCCAATAGGTGATGTAAGTGTTCATAATATGACACTTTGTATAAAAAATGAATATATTGACTTAGTAGTGGCTTCACTTAGATTCACAAATCCCATTGATACTAAAAGGGTGACATAATTGCATGTGTATCCTCTTCTCAATACACAATGCACCACATAATTTCATTAAAAAGCAACAACCACTCCGAGACATATCTAGCTCTATTCTTAATCTTGGTCCTTAATTTGACTTGGCCAATCCATTTACAAATAAAGGTGAGATAAATGCATGAAAGCTTGAAGTATGATGTTTAATGTATATTATAATGAATTATAACATTTCTTAACTTTTTTCATTGTTTGCAATCAATTCTTCTCCAAATAAGAGAAACATAATCACTATTGAAAAGTGGAGTAGGGTATCCGATAAGAATCCCCTATTAAATCCATCACCTCTCTAGTTAGGAAAACAATCCCTTCTTTCTTCAAAACTAAACTTTCATGATATTTTATAAAGTAATTTCTAAATTGATAATTTATTTTTTATGCATTATTTTAATACTATTTATTTGATGCTTAGTTCATTTACTCCAATTACTTATTTACTATACTAATTTAGTGCATTCATGATATAGGAAATACTTAAATGTATGTTCATGTAAGATATACAAGATATATTGCTTTAAGGAATAAAAGAAATTAACTAACATATAGTACCTTTAGTATGACATGAAATTGGTGATTCTTACACATATCGTGTCAAGATTTTGTATTCATAAATTAGTGTAACTTTTTAACAATTTTTTAAGATATTTCTCATAGGTGATGTTAGTGTTCATGATATGACACTTGGAACATATATTATATGACATGTTAGGTGATGTTAGTGTTCATGATCTAACTTTTTAACAACTTTTGAAGATATTTCTCATATAAAATATATTATATCAGATCTTTCGTTATTGCTAACTTACAAGCATGAGCTCTATAAATAGGTACTTAGAAAATGCAGTCTTGTAATTAGTAAAGTTAATTTTGTTCCACCTAGCACTAGGAAATTATATTACCTAAGGATTTTAATTAACAAAGTAAAAGGTCCTAAGTGTGATGAAGACATTAGCATAGTTGATGGAGTTATTTACCTAACTTGCAAAAAAGCATATTTTGCTTTAAGGCTTCTACAAGATGACAAAGAGTATATAGATGCTATACGTGAAGCTTTATTCTAGGGAAGTGGAAAATATTTGAGTTTTCTATTTGCAACAATATTGTTTTGTAAGGGGGAAAACTTAGGAGTTTCTTACAAAAGACATTCTCTATATTTAGAGAAAAACCTTGAATTGTCCTAGTAATTTATTTTCATTATTACCAATATCATATACTATTTAAATTCTATTTTATATTTTTCTAGTAGTCAAACATTGAGTTTAAAGATACTAAAGTAGTGCCCACACATTGTTACAAGTATATTTATATTTAAGAATTTAAGAGAAGTGTAATAATATTTTCAATAAATTATGCATGTTTAAGAATTTTTTTATAAAAATGCAAACATTATATGCTAATAAATCATCTAATCATTCTACTTGTTTAATATGAATTATAATATATATATATGTCTCCAAATTTCTATTTAACTGATTGCTTAAATATTATGTATTCAAATCTTTGATATTAATGTTTTAAGAAACTTTTTATATTTAAATTTGAATAAAGTCCAATTGAAGAATTACGCATTGGTTGAAATAAAGCAACTACTATCAAGACATGGTTGAACTTTAAAAGATTTTCCTTTTTTGCATATTCCTAATGTGTTGTCATCTTCTAACATAAATAATAGATTATTAATAGAGGAACAAAACTATGATAAATATTCCTTAAAAATTGAGGCACACTAATTACTTAGCACTATGATAGATGAATAACTTGATGTTTTTGAAATTTAAATGTAAATTATTTCTAATATAAAATGTGATGTATTTTTCTTATACGAATATGGAGATAAAGGAAAGACATATATTTGGAGAGCTTTAACTTCTTCTCTACGATCAAAAGGCATGATAATGTTAATTGTAGCATCCAATAATATAGCTTCAGTCCTTTTACCTAATGATAAGACTACTCATCCTAAATTTTACCTAACATGGGAAATCAATGAAGATTTAACTTATAATATATAGAGCAAGCAAGGAAGCCCTATAGTTGAATTGTTAAAGAAGACTACATTAATCATTTAGGATAAAGCTCTAATGGTCTACAAGTTTTATTTTAAAACTCTTCACCAAACCTTTAGAAACATTATGCACTTTAACAATCCAGATAATCAATTAATTTCATTTAAAAGTAAGCCAATAATTTTTAAGGGGGATTTAATGCAAATTATGCTAGTGATTCCAAAAGATAATAGATCTGATATAATGAATGCTACTATCAATTCATCTTATTAGTGGAATTATTATTAAGTGATGACTTTAACAAAGAACATGAGACTTTAAATGAACTTAGCTAAAGTTACAAATCGAGATAATTTGAAGCAATTCTCAAATTCGATATTCAAAATTAGAGATGGTGTAATTTGAGATGAAAGTGATGGTGAAATAGATATTGAAATTCTTGATGACCTCTTGCTAAAAGAATATTCTAATCTTATAGAAGTGATTGTGCAATCAACCTTCCCTACATCAAAAGATAATTATGTTGATTATGCTTATATCAAGCAAAAAGCCATTCTTGCACCGAAGCTTAATATGGTAGATAAGATTAATGATTATATTTTATATACTATACCTAGAAAAGAAAAGGAATGATTCAATAGTGATTCTGTTTGCAAGATAACTTTTTTTTAGGAATTAGGTGGAGATTTCCTCACTCTTGAATATCTTAATAAGCTAAATTGTTCAAGACTACCAAAACATAACTTGAAATTAGAGATTGGCATCCTTATTATGCTTTTTTGAAATATTAATCAAACATCTACCCTTTGCACTGGAACAAGATTAATAGTCACTCAATTGGGAAAATATATAATAGAGACAAGAATTCTTAGTGGCAATAATACTAGTGATAAGGTCTCTATACCAAGAATGGTTTTGAGTCAATAGAATTCCAAATAGGGATTTAGATTACAAAGAAGATAATTTCCTGTTATAATCTCGTATGCAATGACAATAAATAAAAGTTAAGGGCAATCTCTTTCCTCTGTTAGATTATATCTTTTGAAGCTAGCATTTAGTCATGGCCAATCATATGTTACCATATGTAAAGTAATGAGCAAAAATGGACTAAAAATCCTAATTTATGACAAAGATGATAAATTAACTAATGTCACAACTAATATAGTATTTAAGGAGGTCTTTCAAAATGTAAACTGATTTTCCACATATTAGATATAGTATATTATGACAAATGTGGTACAATTTTAATTTTATGAAAAATTTGTTTCCGCTTAATGTTATCAAAAGTATATATTACTTATGGAGCATGTATGAAGGATATATGTCCAATGATAAATGTCCATGTACATATCATTATTTTGATGTTCATTCTTATAATTTTTTAGTTGCAAATTTTAAATGATATTCATTGAGATTTATATTAGTTATTTGATACTCCTTTTTTTGTAACTTAATCTATTTATTTGTAAAATATTAAATATTTATATGTTGTCAAGTCTAATTGAAATCTATATTAAATAGATGTTAGAATTATATAATATTGTATTACTGTTAATGACAAATTAATTTTATATTACATTTATAATATTTTTACTGAAATATAATATAAAATTAATTAAATTAGGTACCTATAATTTAACTAAATAAATCATTTGCCTATATTTTTCTTAAAAAATATATCAAGCATTATAGAAAATTCAACAATAAAGTTTATTTTAAGTCATGAAAAATAATAAAAGTAAAGCGATAAATCATTTTGAAACCTAATTAAGTTATTCTATAAATGATTTTAAAATATCATTTAGGATTTCATGATAATTTTAAGTTATTCTATCGGTAAATGCCATTGCATCACGATAATTTTACATCATATATTGTGGTCCACCTATGAAACTTGATGAAATAATTATTTGCCTTCCTATAGCTATTAGATTTATCTCTCCATGAATTAAGGCATAAGTTAAACCATTGTACATTTTAGCTTTTAGGTCTTGTTAGCTGTATTGAATATAATTAAGTCTCTCAGCTTTTATCATAATACATGCACCTATAATAAATTATTGTAGAAGTCTTTTAAATTGTAAAAGTATAAATTTTGTATTTAATCTATCTTAATCTCTAAATGAAAAGAACTCTCGCATAGATAATTTATTATGAATATGTGATAAGTCATTACCATGATGTAAGACATCAACCCTATAACAATCCTCTGCATATGGAAAGAAGAGTGGATATTGCATTAGAAGATATAAAGGATGCAACTCAATGATGTATTGTAATTTTCTAGATCATGATTCAATTATAATATTTCTTTCTTCTATAACATCATTGCTAACCATGAGACGAGCTATCTCACTTGCAATTGGTGTATCATACATTCTTCCATCCTTGTCTTTTCTTGATATTAAATGTAGTTTCACTTTTATGAATTATTCTTATTCTTGAATCTATCCTAAATGATTCAACCAATAGATTAACTTTATCAAGCATAGATTGTAACTTCTTTACTATTTAAGGATTTAATAAAGAAAAATACTCATTGCAACTAAAAAGGTGAAAAGTGAGAACATATTAAGTTAATAACAAGTTTGTAATCAAAATTTACAAGCAAATGGTAACTGACATAAAAAAATACCTAACTTTAGAAATACGATTCGAAGTCTCATTTTTTATGTTATATATGTATGGTTAGGCGAACTTTGGTGAATCACCATTTTCTAGTAGTAAATTTCCAATTCAATAATAATTTTTACTGTGCATATGAAATACATAAAGAAAAGATCCATTGTTGATTGATTTGTTAACTTCTCCTATTCAAGTGAAAGAAAATGTCATATTATAAATCTTGATATTCTTCTGAAAGTTTTTACTTTCTAGTGATGTTCAATCAAATGTCAAATAAGAAAGATAAGTACATGGATCCTTGAGAAATAAAAGTTGAGTTTTGCCTTTGGAATAACATAATGAGAATTACAAATTTGTTTTAGTCAATGATCTATACACTCTTTCTCTAAACCATATCTACACTTTACAATATTGACATATATATGTACGATCTCCAACATCAATGTACTTTATATCTAAGGATAATTTATTTCAATATATCATTTTTACAATGAGATATTCATTATGGTATAAGAGTAAATAATACATAGTGGTATAAAATTACCAATATTTTCTATAGTTGGGGATGCATAAACCATATCCTTATCACCACCTATTAGAGGAAGATTTTAAAAAGTTTATAAGTAATAAAAGAAATGATTTAATTAAAGGTAAATATTCATAGGAGTTATATACCAATTTAAAATGATAAAGTAGTACTATATAAGGATTGACACATATGTGTACAATTTCTAACATCAATGTACTTTATATTTAAGGCTTACTTATTTTAGTACATCATTTTTACAATTAGGCATTAATTACAATGCAAGAGTAAATAATACATAGTAGCATAAAATTACTCATATTTTCTATAGTTGAGGGTTCATCAACCATATCCTCATTACCACCTATTATAGGAAGATTTCAAAATGTTTATAAGTAGTAAAAGAAATGATTTAATTAAAGGTAAATATTAAATAAATCCAATAAAATTTATGCCTAAATAATAAGTTGCAAGTTCAAAAATTACCCTATGAAGCATTAGAAAGGGTTGGTTGACACCTTTTAATGGTATCATATATTTGAATGGAACATTTAAAAGAGGATATGCTTTTTCATTATGTGACCCACCTTAATATTGCTTAGTCTGATGATGTAATCAATACCATTCCTAAATGAATATGTTTATTCTTTATTCAAAGTGTCATATCATGAATAATAGCGTCACTTATAAGAAATATTTTCAAAAATTATTAAAAAGTTGTAGTAATTTATGAATATAGAATCTTGACATGATATGTGCAAAAGTCACAAATTTTATATCAAGCTAGAGGTACTATATATTGGTTGACTTCTTTTATTCCTTAAAGTAATATATCTTGCATAAGCATATATTTGAGTATTTCTTAAAACATGAATGCACTTAATTAGTATGATAAATAAATAATTAGAGTAAATAAACTAAGCATCAAATAAATAACATAAAATAATGCATAAAAAATAAATTATAAATTTAGAAATTGCTCTATAAAGTATCATGAAAATTTAGATTTGAAGAAAGAAGGGATTGTTTTCCTAACTAGAAAACTGATGGATTAAACATGGGACTCTCATCAGATATCCTACTCCATTTCTTAATAGTGATTATGTTTTTATGATTTAGAGAAAAATTGATTGCAAACAATGAAAAAAGTTAAGAAATGCGATAATTCATTATAATATACATTAAACACCACACTTCAAGCATTCATTCATTTATCTCACCTTTATTTGTAAATAGACTGATCAAGTCAAATTAAGAACTAAGATTAAGAATAGAGTTAGATATGTCTTGGAGTGGTTGTTATCTTTTAATAAAATTATGTGGTGCATTATGCACTAAGAAGAGGATGCACATGTAATTATATCACCCTTTTAGTTACAATTGGATTTATGAATCTAAGTGAAACCACTACTAAGTCAATACATTCATTCTCTATACAAAGTGTCATACTATGAACACTAACATCACCTATTGGAAATAAGTTTAAAATTTGTTTACAAAATGTATAAATACATATAATTGAAATTCTTATATGATATTTACAAAAGTCATGAATTATATGTCAAACTATTATAGTCGATGTATGTATAAGTAATATCATTACTCATCGATGTGTTCATATTAGAATACATCTTTTTTCTTGGTAAAATTAGCTTTCTTCTCATTCTTGCTTCTCAATAGTTAATATGCCTCTAACCATTGGTAAAAAAATTCATTTCATAACTTGATGTTAAAAATTAAACATTAAAAAATAAATGTGAGCAAACTTAAAACTTCAATTAACAATAGAGTTAGATATATTTTGGAATGGTTGATGCCTTTTAGTGAAATTAAGTGGTTTACTTATGCATTTAAAAAATAATGTGCTTGTAATTATGTCACCTTTTATAGTTATAGATAAATTTGTGGATCTAAGTGAAGCCCTAATGAGTCAATACATTGATTTTCTATCCAAAGTGTCATACCATGAGCACTAACATTACCTTTGGGAAACAGGTTTAAAATTTGTTTAGAAAACATATGGATACATATAATTGAAGTTCTTCCATGATGCCTCTAAAAGTCATGAATTGTGTGTCATACTGGGGGTATTATATATTATTTGAGTCTTCTCTTTTTTCAAAGTAACTTTTTTTTTTACATTTTGCATGAGCATACATTTGAGCATTTCCTATATCATAAATGCAATTAATTTGCATAGTAATGAAACATATGGAGTATTTTATATATCATGAATTATATGTTAATACCCATTGATGTATTGATATTAACATACATCTCTTTTCTTGATTGAATTAACTTCCTTCTCATTCTTGCTTCTCAATAGTTAATGTTCGTCTAACTCTTGGTAAAAGAATTCAACATATTACCAGACATTAAAAATTAAACACTAAAAAATAATTATTCAAGAGTGAATGAACATGATTTTTTAAATCACCTAAAAACATGTGGGATGGGGGCTAGAAAACTAATTTCCTTTCATACTTATCTTCTTAGCATTTCTTCACTTCATCCTTTTTACAAATTAAAAAAGGAAGGTTGTAAGTCCTTAACAAAAGAATGTAAACAACTTTTACAAAAAAATTCACTTTAAGATTTAGGATGCATGGCAAAGAAAATTAATACAGCTAGAGTAATATGCAAAAAAAACCCTATGTTAATTGTGAGTAAAATTATATCAACATTCATATCTTTTTAGGTAATTGAGTAAGCTAATTTTCAAATTGTAAACTGCATAGAGGCTAAAGCAAAGGTAAAAAGCATGGCAAATAAACATAGGAAATATTTACCATTATGGCTAGGAAAAATAAAAACAACTTTGTATCTTAATGTTCACCCATGCTTGCATAGAGTGCATATAATAATGAGCTTTCAACTTCAACCCTACAATAAACAACATATATTTGCCAAAATTAGTGCTATTAAGAACTCGAAAGGAATTAATATCCTAGAACTGCTTAAGCATAAAGAAAAGACTAATAGCTTGAAGGATTTTGCTGGTGCTTATTCTATGGATCTTGCAGAGCTACTTGTTCATGAATGTGATGTTCTCTAACACAAAGACTTTCAAATTATATATTTCAATTTTGATTAAAGATCAAGATTGGTTGGAAGGGTTTTTTTACTGATTAAACTTTCTATCTTATAAGTTAAAGACTAACTTGAAAGACTTTCTAAAAGCACATAAATTAAACTTTCTATCCTATGCGTGTAATATTTTTAAGATGAAAATATTGAAAACCTAGAACCACAATATATAATTAGTAGATTGATTTCTAATATTGATTTGCAATATTTATAAAAGTAAAATATAATCAAATCTTTAATTAAACTTAGCATATTATTCCAAATCTTTTAAATTATATATAATTATTGATTTGTAACTTTTAAGCCTATTATAATTATTAATTTATAATTTTAAGAGTTTTATGTTTAATTTTGGTTTGTAATATTTTTTTATTAAGTTTATGTGTATGTGTTTCTCATTAGCATGCCTTCCATAATAATAATATCTAACTATAATATATGTTTTATTTTGTTAAAGGAAATAAAATTTTTGCAATAATTTTTAGGAAATCTTTAATCAACAAATATAAAAGCAAGCTTAAGGAAGAGAAGTGTTACATTATACAAAATTTTATAGGTAAGTATAACTCTTGTAAGTTCAAGGTTACAAAACACTTATACTAAATTCATTTTCATAGGAATACAAGTGTCCAACCATGTTAAGCAACAATATTATTATGCAGTTTTGATTTTGTTTCATTTAAAGATATTGCTTTGAGCAAAATTGATGGGATAATACTAATAGGTAAGATTGTTTTATGTTTTTTTACAATCCATGATTACTTTTTTAATATTAATGACATTATATTTATTAAAACTATATAAACTAGATGTTATTGGAAAATTAATTGAGCATAAGAAGATGAAAAATATGCATGGAAAAGAAATAGGAAGCAAGTGCA
>CM035225.1:24523133-24575234 GCA_020226215.1 Sindora glabra
ATTATTAGAATATTAATTGTTGACTAAGATTAGATGTTAACTTACTAGCACCTTGAGCCTCTGCTAACTAATCGCACACATATATAATTTATACATGATTTTAAATTGTAATTATAATAGTTATCATTGTAATTTCTTATTTAATCATAAAAGTAATTGAACTACTAAATGATGTACATAAAGATTAAAAATTGAATTTTAGATATAAAAAAAGATATATAACCTTAAAAAATAATGATTAATCCTAAGATATAAAGCAAGATATAATACCTTCAAAGGATATTTATAAAAGATATAATGTCACTGCAAGAACAGAATATATAATTGTTTATTATATCTTAAAAATAACAAATTGGATTTCTTCTATTTAATCTTGGATTCATCTTTCAATTAAATTTAATACCGGTGGAAAAAACTGTAGATAGTGAACCCTCAGTTTCCAATTACCACACGTACGCGCAGGGAAAAAGTCCAATAGGATAATGGCTAACCGCCAGAAAAGCATGTCAAAATCTTTTGCGTATGCATGAGCAATTTCTTTTTATGCTTTAATTACGTCCGTCAATAGAAGAAGCGTATTTATCGATTTTTTTATTTTCTTATTAATTTTATAAATTTATATATAATATAAATGTAATTTTTTAATTTTGAAAATATAGGATTCGAATATATTTTAATTGTATATATATTTTTAGTTATGATCAATATATAAAAATATTTTTAATATTTATTATTTTTTATATTTTATAAATTATAAAATTATATTTTTAATATAAATAAGTTTTATAAAATTAAAAAATAAATCGACAAATATTTTTTAACTATAATTAAAAGTACCAAATATTATCAAAATATAAAAAATTAGAAAAAAAATTAATATACAAATATATTATTAAATTTTTTATTTTATATAATATTATATAAATGAATAAAATTTAACAATTAAATATACAATTCAAGGCTTCCTTTTATTTAATCATTATTAATATAAATGTACAGTTGTATTGATCCGAATAACATGTGTTAATGTGAACTGATTAACTTAATTCTCAAATTTAGATTCTGCCTATTCGAAAAAAAAATGCCAAATTAATTAAGAGTTGTGAAGGATTATTCTACTGAATTTTTACGTTAAATATACAAAACTTTTTGAAGGGCCGATTCTCTCTTATCGGATTAACTATCAAATATATTAAATTCTTATACAATTATCATATAAAAATTAAATGGGGAATAATTACATCATGGTGGATTTAGTTCAATATCAACGGCTTAGATATAATAAATAATAATTAATAAAAAATATTTTAAATTTTAAAATTCTTAATTTTTTATTTTTTTTCTAACGATTATAATGTTACACTTCACCTTATAATTTAGAAGAATCAAATCTATATTATCAAACACTAAGAAATGAACACATGGGATTAGGACCTTAGCCTAACAACTTCATTCGAGATGATGCGGATATTCACTTTGTAGGGTGGAATGCACAAAACATTCTGATTCTTGGCGAACTGATTTGTATATCCAAATTGCATCACTTTATCTGCATTTTAATCCAATTTGATGGGTGAAATGCACATCAAACTTTGTTAGATCAAATACCACCGGCCCCCGCTACCCTTTGCCCTAACTTTCATTCATATTTTCGAATCATAAGTATAGTTAATTTCTAAATGAGATCATGAGAGGGCATATATTTGATGGATTTGATCAATAAAGCCATACACAAAGTCAGGTAACATTGGGTTAGAATAAATCAATCTAAAATTATTGGCCAACATTTTAATAAGGCAGTAATACTTGATGTTATGTTAAAGATTTTATCTCGTATGATACCTACAATTTGAATTTAAAATATTATATATGTGCATTAAATGAAAAACTATACCTTTTGTTACTAATATATATATATATATATATATATATAGTACCATGTGTTCATTTTGCCTACTTTCTCTCACATGTTGTGGGATTTAAAATTCTAGACTCTACAAATATGTGAAAGGAAGCAAATAAAAAGTAGATATAAGAAAATGAGAATAATATTATTCTTATTTTATATTGTAACGTAATTCTATGATATATTATATTTATTCTACCGGTATATAAAATATTATTATGTATTTCATATATTCTTATATCAATGTATTATTATACTTGTAGTAAAAACATAAAACACATGTCGGTGTTTTACATGTTATTGACATAATCATAATTACACTGTTGATGCATAAAATATGAAAATATGACTGTATATATGGACCATAACTTTAAAGAAAGCAGAATAAATTGCTGACTTGCCAAGCATAAAATCATGTGTGACATTTATTAGGCGACAAAACGATTGATTTACATTATTGTTAAAATGAATGTTGATAATTGTACTATTTTGAAACTTTAACTAAAAAGTGGAGATTAGCGGATGATTAGGCAGCATCCTTGCATCTGATGGATATAGAAAAATAGAACAGTCTTGGCTTAACCTAAAATAATGAGAGTGACACTTTTGGAGTCATTCTTTTAAGAGATTAAAGATTTGAGATCTGATTTTTCATTGTGCCATCTATATGGCAAAACCTGTTGGAAGTATGAATTAAAATTCTAAAATATATAATTGATCATAACAAAATTATGAGCGTAACTAGAGTATAATTTGATGAAGCCATGATTGATCTGAATGATGATGATGAATAAAATTGCAACTTACTTCACCTCTTAAGTTATCCAGATAGAGAGAAAGGGAGAGAAAATTTTTTGAGTGGGAATCTTTATTTTTAGTATCAAAATAATAACCTTACTCTCTCTATTTAAGATCGGACTTATGATAGAAAACTACTGACTATTAAAGGATTGTAAGTTGGGACCTCTACCCATATAAGCTTATGCATGATCCAACCTATCACGAATATACACACTAAACTAGGGCTTAATATATTCTATGCTTAATGTTAAAACACAAAACTAATTACTTAAATAAATATTTCAATAATTAATTAATATTAATCCATATAATATTTCTAATAAAATTAATTATTTTATTTTTAAATACAACAATCTCTCACTTGGATAGTATTAATTAATTATATGGAATAATTAAAACATTATTAATTAAGTAATTAGTTATACATTAAGCTGTAAACTTAATTGAGAAAATGAAAGTACATAGAATTACTGAATCCGATAGGGAGTCAAGTGATATAATGTCTCATAATCTAAAAGGAACATAATAAAGTTTAGTTTTTCGACTATAGCTCAGAAAAGAAATAATTTAAAATCATTGAATCCGATAGGAAAATAAATGATTTATATATATACGTATAAAATATATTACCAATGTTTCAATGTCCAAACTGAGCAAAGATTGCATAAGTGGAATGAGACCATACAAAATCACTGAATCTGATAGGAAGATAAGTGATGTAAAATTAATGTCTCATAATCCCAAAGGAATTGGATATATATAAGGTTAGTCTTTTGACCATAACTTATAAGAGAAATAACTCAAAATCATTGAATTCGATAGGGAAGCAAATGATTTATATATATGTATAAAACATATCACCAATGTTTCAATATGAGCAATTACTGGTCACAGACATCAATAAAATAAAACAAGCATATCTCAGCTCCCACTAAACTAAGGCTTCATTAAAAGATTTAATAAGATCCATATGAGTTACTTGATTTTAAATACTCCTATAGGTAAGCCTTAAGTTAATAGATTCCTAGCATGTCTCCACTAGGGTTGTGTTCAATATGAGTCTAAGATTCAACAATCTTCTCTCTCTAACGAACAGGAGTCTAACATAAAAAATGTCCAATATGATTAGAATTCCTATTGTTTTGAGAGAAGCCCATATCAAAAGAATTATCGCAATAAAAATTGGTAAAGATCATGATATAAAATTAATCAATTGCTTGCCAGATATCAACTTCCTCAACCATAGAGCCTGACAAGTGGTCTTATAATATACGATAAACTCTGCTACCATTGTTGAGATAGCTGTGAGTGTCTGTTTAACACTTTTTCATGAAGTAGCTCCTTCAAATATCATAAAGATGTATCCAGATGTTAACTTACAATTATCTATGTATAAGGCATAATAAAAATCTGAGTAATAATTATACTCAAGTGAATTAGATCATCTACAAATCAACATGTGATTCTTGGTATCTTAAAGGTACATCATTATTTTCTTGGCAGCTTTCCAATGATCCATCCTAGGATCACTTGAGTATCTTCCAAACACACAATAGCAAAAGTTATATCTAAACGAATGCAGACCTATGCATTCATAAGATTACTAATAGCGGAAGCGTAAGGAATCTTGTCCATTTTAACCCTTTCAATATCAACTTAAGGCCAATATGATTGAGATAACGTATCATCTTTCTAAGTAGATATTGGACTAGATGCACAAGTATCCATTTTAAATCTTTCAAGCATCCGTTCAATCAAATTAGCTTGGTACAAACCTAAAATACTATGAGTTTTGTCACGATAGATCTAAATTTCAAAATAAAAGATGTTTTGCTAAAGATCAAAATGACATGTTAACATGCATTTTGACTCATCTAGAAAATGATTGAGTTACTAGCTAGCAAAACGTCATCAACATAAAGTACTAAGATGACAAAATTACCCCATTAAATTAATTAAAATTCTTGCAAGTACACAATATAGTCATTTGTTATTGCAAACCTTTGAACTCTTTAAGTTCATCTAAACTCAATAGCTAGTTGATCAAGTTCTTCAATATGAGGATCTTTATTTATCTAAAATGGACTGTTAACATTATCTGCTCTAGTGGTAAGGGAATCAGAACAGGTATAGGCAAAATGGTGGCCTTGTCATATAAATTGATAGTCCTAAGCATCGAACTCCCATTATCCAAGTCATCCTCAAAATAAAATGTCTGATCAAACTTGATTATCTTGATACTATAAGTGGGATAATAAAATCTATAACCTCTTAATCCAATTCAATACTTAATAAAAAATCCACTGATTGTGCTAGAGTCTAATTTCTTCAATTAGGGATTATATGGTCTCATCTCTACTTTACAACCCCACACTTAAAAGTTTCAAAATATGAGAAATCTAGGTTTAATAAGATACCTTTGTTTTACTAATCTTTCTAATATCTCTCTAGAAATTGGCTTAAATGTCAATCCTACAAAATGAAAGAATTCTCACTCATTCTAGGTTGTTTATGCCTAATTATAAGATACAACATGATGATCTTTTAAATTCAAATGATATGAATCATTTTGTAAGGTGGCATACCAAAAATAATAAATTTTCTTTTTCAAAAGTAATAACTACAATTATTCAAAATAGAACTAGAAATCAAATTTCTTCTTAAAAAAGGTACATAAACGACATAATTCAAATTAAAAGTGTACAGAAGATAAATATAAAGGAAAAAAATCCCATATATTTAATTTTATCCCTACTTTTTGCTACTCTGAATAGAGTCTCTCCCATCTCACTTAGGATTCGCCTGTTTCTGAGCCCTTTCTTGCTCACACTTGTTTGTTGGCTTATAACATTGAGACTTTTTATGTTTAGGGATCTTGTAATAATTGCACTTACCCTTAAATTTCTTTTGTTATCCCTTACCTTTATCACCACTTTTCTTGAACTCAAGCTTTCCAAATATCTATGTCTCTGGTCTCTTTCCTTTTTTATCATTTCCACTTGACCTATTATTGGAGTCCTGAGATAAGTAGGTGATAGAATGTAGCTGTAGATTACTTTTCATAGTCTCCTCCTCTTGAGTTACTATAAAAATCATTTAGTCTATTGTCCACTCTCCCTCTTATGAATTATAGGAAGTTCTTAGGGAGCTATATTCAGCTAATAATGACTAAAGGACTTTGTAGACTAAAGTACTTTTTTCTAGATTAATACCGTATGATCTCAGCTTATTGTAGTAATGAATCATTTTCATAATGTGCTCTCTGATGCTCGAAACTCCATCATAATAAGTGTTATCAAGCATGGAGAGGTAGTAGACTTTCTGAGTTTTGTCAAGCTTCTTGAATTTTTCACTAATAACTTTCGTGTACTCCATAGCAGTGTCCTTCTTTGGGATACTCTCTCTAATTCCCTTTTCAATAGTGAACTTAATCACTGTTAAACAGATCCGGTTTGACTCATATCATTATTTGTAATAGGTCTTATTTGCAGTACTAGAATCAAGTAATAGATTAGCCGACTTCAGTTTTCTAAGAGGTAAATCCTTCTTAGAGTTTGTCAAGTACATGTTTAAAGACTCTCTCCATTCATCATAATTTCTTCCATTAAGAGTCTTCACCATAGATAGTTATTGAAAGACCGAGACTAATACAATAGGATTAGGAAATTATTAATTATGCATGCACAATATAATTATAATACATGATACCCAATTAAACAAATCAGTCAAATAACTATATAACAAAATGGTATCTAAATTACATGTACCATATGATTTGCCTTGTATAAGAGCCTACATAAAAATGTAATCAAGGTATAAAAAATATTGAAAATTCCTATTCTAAGGAGTCTAAATCCTAAAATTACATTAACAATGTCACACCGATAGGGTATATCCATTATTAATGCAGTATACTTTTAGATATTTCAAAAGGACAATATTTTATGTAAAATAGTCTTATTATATCTATAATCTATCATTGGTATGATATAAATGGCTTTAGGTATTTTTATATGTATGTACAAAATTACATAATTTAGGGGTTAAAATTATCTAATATAATTATACTCACAATTAGAAATAGTGATAGCTCACCAAACCTAAAAAAATTGTAAATAATGTCCATGAATTTTTCAAGTCAAAATTTCATAAATAAGATGTATTTTTTTAAATAGTATAAATTTTTCAAAATTTAAAATAAATACTTATTGGCCTAAAAAATTCAAAAAAAATTCAATAAAGTAGAAAATAAAATTTTATATAATTGGATCAAAATTCAGGGCCAAAGGCCTACATTTGGGCTGCACAAGCGTGGATTGGCTGGTTGTTTCTTCCTGAGACTACCAATGGCGCAACTCTCGAGAAGCCCTTCTGTCACGCTCGGCGCAAGAATCAAATCCAATTCAATTCGGATTTCAATTTCTCAATTTTGGAGCATACTATATATATATATATATATATATATATATATATATATATATATATATATATATATATATATATATATATATATATATATATATATATATATAATACTTGCATAAATGCGCAACACTTGTATATAAAACGCCAAAAAAATATGTAAAACATTAGGCATGAATATATATATAAATCAATAGAATATATAACCAATGGTAAAAGACACATTGCAAAGAAAAGTCAAAACGAAATTTTATATAGAATTGCAAATCACGATATATATATATATATATATATAGAACCGCAAGCTAAAACCAGATTGAAGAGCCAAATTTGTCCTTTTTTGTCGTATATATATAAAGTGAATGTCAGATAATAAAATGCCAAATTCGAAAGCCAGGAAATTCATTTTTATGTAGAGGTTAAAACATAACCTTCGTTTTTATATATTACATGAATAGAAAATCATACATTAACCAAAAATAAGAAAGCCGAAAACCAGTAAATGTAAAAATCCCTTATATAAATTCCAAAATAGAATGCTAGAAGTATGTGCGTGTATATAGAATGGTAAACAAGTAACCGTATGATGTTCTATATATTTATATAAACAGAATTCATAATTTAATTGATTCAAATTTTCTTGAAATCAAAATTTCCAATTTGATAATTCCATGTACCAAAATAAAAGAGAAATTTAGGAATTTGATAAATTTTCCTTAGATAATAAAATACTCATAATCAAATAATTCATACTATTAACATTGCTCTAATACTAATTGTTAGAAGTATGAATTAAAATCTTAAAATATATAATTGATCATAATAAAATTATGAGCTTACCCAGAGCATAATTTGATGAGGTTATGATTGATTTGAATAATGCTGATTAGTAGAATTATAACCTACTTCACCCCTTAAGTTATTCAAATATAGAGAAAGGGAGAGAAAATTTTTGGAGTGAGAATCTTTATTTTTCAGTATCAAAATAATAACCCTAATATCTCTATTTAAGGTAAGACTTGTGATAGGAAACTACTGACCACTAAAGAGTTATAAGTTAGGACTTCTACCCATATAGGTTTATGCATTATCCATCCTATCACGAATCACACATATTAAACTAGGGCCCAATATATTCTATACTTAATGTTAAAACACAAAACTAATTATTTAAATAAATATTTCAATAATTAATTAATGTTAATTCATATAATATTTCTAATAAAATTAATTATTTTATTTTTAAATACAACAAAACCCACTAACAAAAGAAGAATAGTCTAAGAATAATTAAGCAACCACAAAATATAAAAAAAAGAGTGAAATTGGATGCCAATAGTAGACACCAATAAATCAAGATCATAAGGATAATATATGGTTTAGACCCCCCCCCCTTTCATTCTCGTTTTTGAAATTTTCACCTTTGCATGATTAAAAATTTTGAGCTAAGTTATTATTTGTGAAATTTTCATTCTCTAAGTTAAAGTTGGATGAATCAGACGTCATTAATTGATTATAATATCAAAATAAAAAATAGTACCAGCTATAAAGAAAAGATAATTCATCCATATTAATTTTTTTAATATGTTTGCTTTCCTAAAAATTAGGTTCAAAAAATATATATTGTCTGATTTTCTAGAGTTTGCTGATTTTGTTAAAAGGAAAAGCATGATTCAATAAACAAAAAAATAGTCAAAGAAAGTTTATAACTTCCTTTATTGCACAGTGAAAATTACTATCCATAATTGCGTATGAAAATGAACTTCAAAATCCTTTTTCTTATATCAACACCAAAACAGAAAATTTGCACTTTCCCAAATTAAAAATATATTTTCTGTTAGATAAATCCTTTTAGTATGTAATTTTCCTCCAAAACATACAAAAGTTTCAGACTAGCTTTAAATTAATAAATAAAAGCATTTTAACTCAAATAACATTTGATATATTTTTTTTAAAAAATTACTTTACCTT
The DNA here is from genome assembly GCA_020226215.1 of Sindora glabra. Classification (NCBI taxonomy): domain Eukaryota; kingdom Viridiplantae; phylum Streptophyta; class Magnoliopsida; order Fabales; family Fabaceae; genus Sindora; species Sindora glabra. The sequence goes on from CM035225.1 coordinate 24,532,234, forward strand.
TTTTTTTATATCTATATTTTGATCTTAGTTTTTTAGGTGATTGAGTCTAATAGATAGATTCTCTGCTTCTATTATAAAAAAATAAAGGAAAATAGTTCTTGATACTCAATGGATAACCGCGTTATTTATTACTAATCTTTTGTTTGCAATTATTAAAAAAAGGAAAGAAAAAATTCAATTCATTTAAAATTAAATTTATGAGCAATTTTACACATAAATTTAATTTTAAGTGATTATATGATTCGAAATGAGGATTAGTGTATTTTCTTTTATAATTGTAAGAGTTTTTAAATCTTTAAATTTATATAATAATTATGGATTAAATTTTAAATATAAAGAAAGATACAAAATTTTTAAAGAATATTAAATACTACTTAAATAAAAAATTTTCAGCAAAGATTAGTGTTTTTTTTTTTTTTTGGGTAAGAAGATTAGTGTATTTTGTTGCAACATATTCGCCTCCCTCCCTTGGATAATATTTAGAACCAACAGTTTAGCACCTACCAACTATGAACAACATACAAAGCAGGTGCTAAGAATTCTCCTCTACCTAGGTAGCTAGCGTCCTGAATAATATAATGCAATGCATAGTAAAATAAAAGAAAAATAAGTCAGAGAATTTTCGATTCAGATATGACTTAATACTTTTTAAAAATTTTATATTTTTCACTTTATTTGGAATTTAATCTTAATTTTTGAGTGTGTATTTAATAATTTATTTATTTATTTATTTAAAAAAAACAAAAAAATGAAGAATGAAGAAGTACAGCACAGATGCCACTTTGAGACCCCCAAGAAAAAAATGTTGCATGAAAATGATTTTGCAACATCGATTGCTCAGCACTGGCATTTAGTAGAAGGGCAGGACTTCCATACCCGGACAGATGCCCAGCTCATGACTCTTATTTTTGGTTTAATATCGTCGCATTTTTCCTTCTATCAGATCAAACCTTGTGAATTAAATGTATGTTACTTAATATCACGTCAAGCAGATTGGACTGGCACACTTCGTTTTCATTTTTTTTTTATTTAAATAATAGTTAAAAAATTAATAATTTTATTTTTTTTATTTTTCCTCATAAATTTTTTTAATGGACTTCAATATTATTATTATTTATTCAAAATAAGATAGTTAAAAATTTATGTAAAATTAACTTTTAATCTACTAACATTTGAATAAATCCTTATTTTAAGCACGGTACATTATTAATAGTTTAAAATTTTATCACAAAATATTAAAATTTTGTATAAATTTAAGATTATTCTTGATTATAACTTAAAAAATTTTTATGCATTAAATTTTCAAATCATGTAATATACCTTCACTTTTTCATTCCAATAAAAAAATTATGCTATTAATTTGATAATATAATAAAAAATATTTAAATAATTTTAATAGAAATATATTAATTTAAAATATTAAGTCAATTTCATTGATTTTTTTAACTTTATAACAAAAGTACTTATTAGTTGAAGTAATTATTGGTGATAATAAGTTAACTATAATAGGAGTATCCTTTATTATTGTATTATTTCTAAATGAAAAAAGATTAATTGACACCAATATAATATAAAAAATTTACATTAAATCTTTACTATTAATTCTAACCTCATACAATGATTATAAAGAAAGCAATTTAAAAGTAAAATCTTTCTTTAATGAAGAGAGTAAGTGGAATACTCATTTATTAACTCTCTCTTTTCTTAGAGTTATTCTTTGTTTTTTATGTTTCTTTTTTATTAAAATATTACCTTAAATTGTTACACATAAAATTTAAATTTTTATTTAATAAAATATTATATAAATGACTAAATAAATAAATAAACAACATATTGGTACTAATTTTTATTTATTAGAATTGAGATGTGAAGAAAGTAATCAAATTTATATGGATCCTTATACATCATGATATGCTTTAATAAATTTATATGTATTTTTATAATTTTTTATAATATATTCATATTTTATGATTAATTTCAAAAAACATTATTAGCCATGAAAAATTGGCTAGGACTTCCATTACCAAATGCAAATGGGGAATGCAAATCTGGATAGGTGGCCAATTGATGATCCTTCCTTTCAGTTGAATGTTATACTCAAAATGTAAAGGATTATATTTTCTTGTCAAATCAACCCTTTTGAATTAAATACATTAAAAATTGATTTGATAGGAACTATTTATTTTTACATTTTTTATTTAAATAATAAATAATAGATAATTTTATTTTTTCTATTAATTATTTATTAAATTTTAATATTATTATTTATTTAATTTTTAGATTACCAACATTTGAATAAATTCTTACAACAAGCATTGCATGTAATTAATATTTTAAAAATTTTATCACAAAATATTAAAATTTAAAATTATTCTTGATTATGACCTAAAAATTTTTACGCATTAGATTTTTAAATCATGAAATGTGTGTGTGTGTAAAAGTTTAAAAAACTTACACTAAATCTCTATCATTAATTCTAATTCCATCCAATTATGATAAAAAAGGATGATTTAAAACTCAAATTTCCCTTTAATGAAGAGAGAATAAATGGGACACACATATTTCTTAATTTTCTTTTTCTTACAATAACTTCTTTATTTAAATTTTCTTATAAAATTGTTATCCACATTTTTTTATAAAAATTTAAGACTTGTTATTTACAAATCATTTGCTTCCTTTTTAAAAAAATATATTACAAAAAACATATTTATTCAGATTAAAAAACAACATTATTATCGACTTAAAATGGAATCATCAAATAGTATTAAATCTCATTGTATGGACATGTGCATGCTATTTTTCATTTATAATTTGCTAATTTGATCATGCCTTGGTCTTTAGGCTGGTCTGCACTGCATTGTACATCAATGGTGAAGGGGAGCGTAAATATCTTCCACAAATTTTCAAGTTCATTGTTTCTAATCCACTTTCTGTTAGGACGAAAGTAAATCTCTCTTCCCTAGTAAATTTAATGACTGAATGAAGCTAATTCACAGCTAAGCACTTGGTTTATTCCAAGAGCTTTGAACAATTAGTAATTATTGTTTCAGCATTATTTTATGACATGTATTTTTGTTGAAAACTTCTTTGCAGGTCCGAGTTGTAAAGGTATGTTGAGGATTTGAATGTAGTTGTCAACTGTAAGTTAAGACGTTTTTCTAGATATATGTGCCGGTCTTATTTGAATTTTTTATGATTGAATATTTTCAATTTTAGTATGTTATAAGTAGTGTTTGAACCTGATCAGATTGGACCATCTGAATAAAGAAACCATTAATTCAGTCTCTTTGAGGTCAGGTGTTGCTTGGTCTTAAATTGGGAAAGAATAAGGAAACTGAAGAGAGTATTCCATGAAATCATATTTACCTCCCCTGTTGTTTGACCTAATTATACTTGACACCCCTCTTTTTTTCAGTAATATACACTTTACCTTCCCTCCACTTAGCTCCCCTCATTTTTTATGCAAAATCTTCTATTATAATACACTTCTAACTAGCCAATTTGAGAAAAGATTGGAGCTTAATGATTATTTATTCTTTTAATAAAGTAGGCTGAATGATTATTGTTACGTGTAAAATGGTTTATCAATTAGCGCAAGTGCACACTGTCGTAAACAAGTAATAAAGTGATGAGAAAGTATCGTTTCCACAAGAATTGTTTCACTAAGTACCAAAATTAATAATCCTAATACTATTTGGCAAATCGATTAGTTGGAAATGAAGTGAGTAAATAAAGATTGATGCAAAAATATTTAAAATAAAAACGAATGCAATTGGAGTAAAGATAAAGATGAATAAAAGACCTAGGGATCAGACTTCACTTAACAATTTCGGATTGAATCATCTATCTACACTAATCCAATTTTAACTCCCTTAATTGACAGTCGAGTTTTTCTAAATTAATTACTAGCCTCTTCCAAGGTCAAGTAATTCTATAATTAATTGCTAATTCACTATATTCCTATGTGAATTAAAACAACTAATCATGCATTAGGATTTATGGAACTCATTAAGACTACATAAATAATATGAATATATTCCTATTTCATATGCAATTTACAGTTTTAACTATAGGTTTCATACACATGTATCTCCTTCCGGCCTCAACATGCATATTGAGTTCATTCGAAAGGTGGCCAATCAATCGAAAGCATTAAGAGCAATAATTAAAACTCAATCTAGGAAAGAAAGTTGAAATTAGTTTCAATAGATTAGAATTCAATCCGTTATTATCAAGTTACATCATCACCCTAGAAAGATAAAAAAATTAGAATATAATGAAATTAAAAACAAACTCAAAATAAAATAGAAACATCATCACATTCATGATACAAACATAAGATTATAATTACAAATGCATTAAAATAGAAATACTATCCATCCATGTAGGAGGTAAAACCTTTCATATAGGAAGAAAACCTAACCTTCCATGTAGGAGGCATACAAGAACTAAAAATGCATGAACTAAACTACTATCTAAGATGCATGAATCAATGCTTGCTGCAAATGATCTCTACTTCTACCTATTTATAGGTGAATGAATCAGCTGCAAGTCATAAATCTTGACCAATAGCTACCATTCATAGTCTTTAACTACCCTTCCTGATTTTTGCAGCAACAATTCTTTTTGTTGGTAATTTTTCACCACCAAAATGAAAGATTTACATCTTCATGTCAACATAGGAGTTGTAGAGCCGGATCTTAAATTTCAAATTTCGCAAAGAACTCATAATTTTGACATTTCTATCTCAAGTTATGATCAGATTAGTAACCAAAGGTCAAATTCTGCCAATACCACTGTTTCATCTCCCAAACAGAATTTGAGATCCTTAGATCCCAAACTGGGCTTTTCTTTAAACATGAAGATTGTAGGGATTTTCTTAGCTTTGTAACCATATAAAGAACAACCCAATCCAACATCTAGAACTCCAGATATAGCCTAAAACCTAAAACAAGGTCAAAATACAGCATTATCTAAAAGATTTGATTTCATTTCAATTCAAGACCCATTCACAAAATGCAACTAAATTTATTAAATTAAACAAGATAACATCCAAAAATGCATCATACAAGGAAAAATAAATATGTAAATATTTTACATATCAAATTCTCCCACACTTAGTTTTTGGACGTCCTCAGGACAAATACAAAACAAAAGAAAACTAATACTAATACTAATATTAATCTTCCCATGAGATAAAAAGTACAAAAACATAAGAAAGATAATTAAAGAACAAAGATATCATAGCATTCATGAATCAACAAATCTTGACATATAAAACCAAAAAGGGATTGCAACTTCATTTGAGAAGGATTGGACCAGAATGATATAATCACTGCAACTCATCCTCTCTCAAGTGTTTACGGGCAAGTGTTTCACTCAAATCCATCCTATCAAAGATTGCACTACCATAGGCTTGCATAAATTCTCAATCTCCACTACCTAATTTACATGCACACTTCAAATCAAAATGTCTTATTAAGGGTTGTAATGAAGCCAAGGTAAAGGAAATATTAAACAGGGATATGAAAAGCTGAAGTAAGGAAATAAATTAATAGAGCAATTAAAATATGGGTAATCTCTAAATAATTTTATCTCAACATAACACATCAAGATTCAAATTCAAGTACATATCAATTTCTCTCTTCTTCTTCTTCTCTTTTTTTATTTTTTATTTTTATTTTTTTTAACTATATTTTTTTCTTTTCTTTTTTTTTTTTGGAAAGAAAACCCTTGCAACTTTGAAGTTAATAATACATATTCCCCCACACTTTGTCAAAAACTCATTTTTCAAAGATTCAAATGCTCTACTAATCCCTAGGATTAAGTAAAGATAATTGATATTTCATTAAATGACATATTAATGGGCTAAAACAAAGAAATAATTAATCAGGCTCAAAGGGGTTTATCAATGGTAAAACTGCAGGGTTGGCTTTTTGATTCTAATTGAAAAGAAAAAAATGCCTTTATCATATCTGAGTATACATGTAAATTGTAATCTCAACCAGATTTTATGCAAGTTCTAGAGTGATAACTTAATAGGTGAATATCACACACAAGAAATATAATATTGATTCAACAAGTAGGCTCAAAATCTCATGGTTAAAGATTTCCAACTCAATCCAACTCAGAATCCATTGCCAAACCTGTCAATTCTAAGAAGTAAGAAAGTTATTCAATCATGCTATGAAATCTTTAAAATTATTGAAAAGAACCTAATAAGCAGGAAATTATTTTTTTATTTTTTATTTTTTATTTTTTTATTTTTTTTAGGATGCTTATCAAGAGCAAAAATAACTCTTTACTCGACCATCTCTTTTTTTTATATATATAAATCTCATGGTTTTACTACCAAAATATCCTAAAAAGTAATTTTTTTTTAATTCCCCCCCACACTTAATGTAGACATTGTCCCCAATGTCTTCAGTAGATTAGCAAAAAGGGTTTATTAAAAGGAAATGCATAAGCAACTCATACATAAAAGAAATTTTGGGAGTAAAACCATAAGAGTAAAGAAAGTTACAACCGGACAGTGGTGTCTGGCTCATGCTTCTGAATGCTAGTTGGAGATTGCCAATCTATCTTTTTCACTAATGGATCTGGTTTAGGTGTATAGCCTTGTAGTTGATCAATTAGCCGATCAGCAATTGAGGCAGACATTATGGCACGGCGAGTCGCTTGGGGTATGAATCCCTGTTCCACAGCTTAATCTAAAAAAGATAGCAAACTATCATAAAAATCATTAACATTTAATAAACCTACTGGCTTCTGATGAAAGTTCAAGTTAATCCAATATGCAATGCTAGAAATTCCATCTAATGCTTCTAAACTACCAGGTAAAGCAATAAAGGCTTCAGCACTGTAAAGTATGCATCCAATACGTGCAGGCAAGTTTGAAACCTTTAATGTTTTACCGATGGCGTATTTCTTATCATCTAAACCATTCACAAGGATACTCAGTATTTTGCTTCCTCTAATGTTGGCAGAAATTGCTACACTTCCTTTTAAGCTATGAAGCCCTCCTCTATACACACAGGCAATCTTTCTAGCAGCTAATGCATGACCAAGTTCAGTTGTTGCTATCAGAAATTCTACATTCTTTCCAACAAAAGATTCACTAAAAATACAGATAGATTTAAATCTACATTTTGATGGTTTCTCAACCTCTTCCTCTTCTTTACTCTCACCTTCAGATATTTTGCAAAGTGTGATTGCTGAAATGCATCTTTATAAAAGAAAAGCAGAAATAAAGAAATCACATAAATCAAACAATATCAGGAAAAAATGTTGTGCAAAACTAACAAGTGTAATAATGGCATAAACAAAGTAGAATACGGAATGTAAAGAAAGTCAAAAAGTTGTTGAAAAGGTAAACTTAAAAAGAAGAGAAATGTACAGAAAGTTAAAAAGTAGCTGTAAAGATAAAAAGATAAAGGAAAAGTAAAGCAGACAAACATTAATATGTACAGTAGTTGTGATTGTGGCTCATATCTTCCTCTAATTTTTCGTTCAGTAACGACTTCTATGAGCCGAGGATTTGCTTCCCATCCAATTTTCTTATAAACTGGCAAATAGGGTCTTTTACAGTCAGATCCCCAAGACTTTAGCGTTCCTTTTCTATATTGAATAAGTTCATTAAATCAAGAAGAACAGCATGAACATCTCCACTAGGATACGTCTCAAGAGTCCGAATGATATCATCCAATGACTCTTTACTCAGTCCATCCTTTATGAATCGGATTTTGTCCTCTCAATTTACTAAAATCATTCCTTTATTCCTACAGAGCTTATTACAATTCCATCTTGCACACTTATGGTAGACTCTCATTCTTTTAGTTTTTCTCTTTTTAAAGTAAGAACTTCTTCCCATACCTAGCATACGTCTAACAAATGATTCATTAAACTCACCTGCTAAACGTAACTTAGCTTCAATAATCCAACGCATATCCTCGGGAAGACCCAAATGCTTAAATGCCTTCATTCTTTCAAATCGATAGTTGTAAATTTTCCTGAGCACATCTTTGGGAAGAGTAGGTAATCTGTTTTTAAGCTTTACAAGGGATTCCTCCATGATGAGAATGATGAAAGCTGAAATTGTAAGTGAAAAATGTTGTGCGATGTGTGCTTAAATAAGTCAGAAGAAAAGAAATGAGTAGAGAAAGAAGTCTTGGGTTGCCTCCTAAGTAGCCGCCATTCTTTAACGTCTTTAGCTAGACAAAGTCCTCTCTTTTTCTTTTTTAATACTTACCAGCTGGCTCCTCGAGCGTGATGACAGTCTTGATGGTGTTGAATGCACTGTCATTGTATTCTTTCAATCTTTGCTTGTTCACTTTGAATTTTTTGTCACCATCTTGAATCTCTATAATTCCATATGGCCAAACTTGAATTACAGTAAAAGGCCCTGACCACCTTGATCTTAATTTTCCTAGAAAGAGTTTTAACCTTGAGTTGTAGAGAAGTACTTTCTACTCCCGGTGTGAACTTCCTTTCTTATAATTCTCCTATCATGCCACATATTTGTCTTCTCCTTGTAGAACTTAGCATTTTCATAAGCATGTTGGTGAAATTCTTCAAGTTCATTTAGTTGCATTAGCCTTCTTTCACCAGCTGTCTTCAAATCAAAATTTAATGCCTTTACTACCCAGTATGCCTTGTGCTCCTAATTCAACTAGAAGATAACATGCCTTGCCATATACCAATTGGTAAGGAGATGTATCAATTAGGGTCTTGAATGCTGTTCTGTAAGCCCATAATGTATCATCCAACTTCTTTGCCCAATCTTTCCTGTTGAAATTCACTGCCTTCTCTAGAATCCATTTCAACTCTCTATTTGATATCTCTACTTGCCCACTGGTCTGTGGATGATAAGGAGTTGCCACCTTGTGAGTTACTCCATATTTAGTGAGCACAGATTGAAGTTGTTGATTGTAGAAATGCTTGTCTCCATCACTTATGATTGCTCTAGGTACTCCAAACCTTGTGAATATATTCTTTCTCAGGAACTTCACAACCACTCTAGAATCATTTGTAGGAGACGCTGCTGCCTCTATCCATTTGGATACATAATCCACAGCCACTAGAATGAATTAGCTGCTAAATGAAGATGGGAAAGGACCTATAAAGTTAATGCCCCATACATCAAATAATTCTACCTCCAGAATAGTTGGTCAATGGGGTTTCATGTCTCTGAGGGATGTTTCCTGTTCTCTAACATTTATCACGTGCGGCTACATAGGCTTGAGAGTCTTTGAATAAGGTAGGCCAATAGAATCCAGACTGAAGAACCTTAGTAGCAGTTCGATTTGCTCCAAAATGACTGCCATATGGGGATGAATGATAATGGGAAAGGATACTGGTCATCTCTTCTTCTGGAACACATCTCCTTATGATTCTATCTGGGCAATGTTTATACACGAATGGATCTTCCCAGAAGTAATACTTCAAATTGGACTAAGAATTTCTTCTTTTGTTGTCCAGAGAGCTTATATGGCATCATCCCACTTGCTAGATAATTCACAAAGTCAGCATACCATGGAGTTGATAATGATTTTACATTAAACAGCTGCTCATCTAGAAAGGACTCTTGGATTAGCAACTCTGGTTCAAGCTTGGGAAGTTCAAGTCGAGAAAGGTGATCTGCAATGAGGTTCTCGGTCCCTTTCTTGTCTCTGATCTCCAAATCAAATTCTTGTAACAGAAGTACCTATCTGATTAATCTAGGCTTTGCATCCTTCTTCTTTATCAAGTATTTTATTGCTGAATGGTCCATCCAGACTATGACTTTTAAGCCAATTAAGTAGGCTCTGAACTTGTCAAAGGCGAATACAACAGCAAGGAGCTCTTTTTCGGTTGTTGCATAATTTATTTGGGCTTCATTGAGTATTCAACTGGCATAATAGATTGCATGAAAGATCTTATTTTTTCTCTGGCGCAAGACTGCTCCAACTGCATAGTCACTTGCATCACATATTATTTTGAACGAAAAATTCCAATCTGGAGCAACAATGATTGGTGTTGAGATCAAGGCTTTCTTCAAGGTTTGGAATGCTGACATGCAATTCCCATCGAACACAAATGGAATGTCCTTCTCCAATAATTTGCATAGCAGTTTTGTGACCCTTGAGAAATCCTTAATGAATCGCCTGTAAAAACTAGCATGACCCAAAAAACTCCTAATGCCTTTGATTGTCGTAGGTGGAGATAATTTTTCAATAGTTTCAATTTTTGCTCGATCAATTTCGATCCCATGAATTGAAATTTTGTGTCCCAGCACGATACCTTCTTTCACCATGAAGTGGCATTTTTCCTAATTCAATACAAGGTTGGTCTCCACACAACGTTGTAGCACCTTTTTCAAATTAGCTAGACAGAGATCAAAAGATTCCCCAAACATTGAGAAATCATCCATGAATACTTCAATAAAATTTTCCACCATATCTGAAAATATTGCCATCATTGTCCGTTGGAAGGTTGCAGGAGCATTGCACAATCTAAAGGGCATTTTTCTGAAGGCGAATGTTCCATATGGGCAAGTAAAAGTTATTTTCTCTTGATCTTCAAGAGCAATCAAAATTTGGTTGTAACCAGTATATCCATCAAGGAAGCAGTAATAAGCTTGTCCCGCTAATTTATCTAACATTTGATCTAGGAATGGCAAGGGAAAATGATCTTTTCTGGTAGCTTTATTGAGCTTCTGATAGTCAATGCAAACTCTCCATCCGGTCACTGTTCTCTGCGGGATCAACTCATTATTTTTATTTGGAACTACTGTCATGCCTCCCTTTTTTGGTACGACTTGGACAGGGCTCACCCATGGACTATCAGAAATTAGGTAGATAATGCCAGCATCTAACCATTTGAGCACTTCTTTATGAACTACCTCCTTCATATTTGGATTGAGCCTTCTTTGATGTTCTACACAAGGCTTGGCATCTTCTTCTAGCAGTATTTTATAAATACAGATTGAAGGGCTTATTCCTTTAATATCTGCAATCGACCATCCCAGTGCGGACTTGTGCTATCTTAACACCCTCAGTAACTTTTCTTCTTCTTTAGCAATTAAATCAAATGAGATGATAACTACCAAGGATGAATCCTTTTCTAAGAAAGCATACTTTAGATGAGTGGGTAGTGTTTTCAACTCTAATTTTGGTGGCTTTTCAATTGAAGGAACTAGCTTTGGTGATTTTTCTCCCAAATCTTCGAATGGCCTTTTTATAAAAATTGGTGAATTAGCTTCGAGATAACTGACTTATTCTAGAATTTTGGGATCAGTAGTATGAGATGTGTCCATCATGCTGACTGCTAAAGGTTGATTGGAGCAAATTTCATCTACTACTTCTCTGGTGCAGCTGCTTACTGAATCAACCTTAAAATAGGTATCACCCTCATCAGGAAGAGATAGGGCTTTAAAAATGTTGAAGGACACTTGCTCATCTTGAATCTGTAAAGTCAGCTTTCCCTTTTATACATCAATTAGAGTTCGTCCAGTTGCAAGAAATGGTCTCCCAAGAATAATAGGAATTTCTTGATCTTCTTCCATGTCAAGCACTATGAAATTCGCTGGGAAGATGAATTTATCAACTTTACTAGCACATCTTCAAGGATTCCACGTGGATGCTTTATTAAACGATCAGCTAGCTGTAGTGACACGGTAGTTGGTTTCACTTCTCCCAATCCCAGCTTCTTGTAGATGGATAATGGCATCAAATTCACACTTGCACCAAGGTTACATAAGATTTTTTTGAATTCACACTCTCTAATGGTATAGGGTATGCAGAAACTCCCAGGGTCTTTAAGCTTTGGTAGTAGTTTCTTTTGGAGAATTGCACTGCACTCTTCAGTTAAGGCTACTGTTTCGAAATCTTCCAGTTTGTGTTTCTTTGATAAAATCTCCTTCATAAATTTTGCATAACTTGGCATTTGGGCTAAAGTTTCAGCAAATGGGATGTTGATATGCAACTTCTTAAAAACCTCTAGAAACTTGCTAAACTGCTTGTCTAGCTTAGCTTTCACCAATCTTTGAGGAAATGGAATTAGGGGAACATATGGTGGAGGATTATCTAGAAAAGTCATTCTTCCTGGAATCACCTCATCTTCTTTCTGAGCTTCTTCATTTTTCTTCCTTAATTCTGGCTCATTTAACTGCTTCCCACTTCTTAATGAGATAGCCTTTACGTGCTCTCTAGAATTTCTTTCAGTGTCACTGGGTAAAGTACCTGGTTGTCTGGAATTCAGCATACTTGCAATTTGGCCCATTTGCACTTCTAGATTTTTTATTGAAGTTGCTTGACTTTGCATGGTTGCTTCTTGATTCTTGAGTGCAGCTTCTGTTCTAACCATGAATTAGGAAGTATTCATGGTTAATTGAGCCAATGCTTCTTCTAAATTTGCCTTTGGTTGTGGTGGTGATTGCTGAATTTGTTGTTGATAATTCCCTTGAGGTTTGAACATATTTTGATTATTCCTCCACCCTAAATTAGGGTGGTTTCTCTATCTTGGATTGTATGTGTTTGAGAAAGGATCATTTTGACGATTTTGATTCCCCACATAGTTGGCTTGTTCAGGTTGAGAAAGAATGAATGGATTGCCTTCTTGACATTGTGTGCTCATGTGAGGACCTCCACATAAATCACAAGCATCTGCAGGAATTCTGATTACATTTGCTTGAACTGTTAATGAACTAATTTGCATAGATATAGAGGCAACTTGAGAAGACAAAGTGGTTAGAATGTCTAGCTCATGGACTCCAAATGTTTTCTTTGAAGTGTTGCGTTTAGAAGGCCATTGGTAAGCATTTGCTGCCATCTCTTCCAACAGCTCCATAGCAGCTTCTATGCTTTTTTCCCATTAATGATCCACCAGCTGCAACATCTACAAGTGTTCTGGTAGCATTAGACAATCCATTGTAGAAAGTTTGTAGTTGCAGCCAATCTAGTAGCCCATGATGAGGACATCTTCTTAGTAGCTCCTTGTATCTTTCCCATGCTTCATAAAGGCTTTCCATGTCATGCTGGGTGAATGAAGCAATCTCATTTCTCATCTTTGCAGTTTTAGCTGGAGGAAAGAATTTTGTTAGGAATTTTTGTACCAATATGTTCCATGTAGTGATGCTCCCCACTGGTAAAGAGTGTAACTAGCTTTTAGCTTTATCCCTAAGTGAGAAAGGGAAAAGTCGCAACCTTATGGCATTATCAGAAACGCCATTATACTTGAATGTATCACAAATTTCCAGAAAGCTGGCTATATGTGCATTCGGATCTTCTGCTGGAGAACCTCCAAACTGATTTGCTTGAATCATTTGAATTATGGCTAGCTTGATCTCAAAGTTGTTAGCTGGTATAGGCGGTCTCCTGATCCCAGAAATGGTATCCTTGACTGTTGGTGCAGCATAGTCACGGAGTGCTTTACTGTCTAGTTCTTCTCTCAAATTTATCATTGCTTCACTTTGATCTACAGTTGACTACTTTTGTATCTTTTGATTCCTTTGATAAGTTTTCTCGATCTCAAAATCAAATAGCAGTGGCTCAGCAACTCTTGATCTGGTCATAAAATAGGACAAACCTAAAAAAAGAAAAGAAACACCAAAAAAGAAAAAAAATGTAAAATAAAAACTAAATTAGGATTAAGATTACTTGGTATTGATATTAATGATAACAATCCCCGGCAACGGCGCTAAAAACTTGTTACGTGTAAAATGGTTTATCAATTAGCGCAAGTGCACACTGTCATAAACAAGTAATAAAATGATGAGAAAGTATCGTTCTCACAAGGATTGTTTCACTAAGTACCAAAATTAATAATCCTAATACTATTTGGCAAATCGATTAGTTGGAAATGAAGTGAGTAAATAAAGATTGATGCAAAAATATTTAAAATAAAAATGAATGCAATTGGAGTAAAGATAAAGATGAATAAAAGACCTAGGGATCAGACTTCACTTAATAATTTCGGATTGAATCATCTATCTACACTAATCCAATTTTAACTCCCTTAATTGACAGTCGAGTTTCCCTAAATTAATTACTAGCCTCTTCCAAGGTCAAGTAATTCTATAATTAATTGCTAATTCACTATATTCCTATGTGAATTAAAACAACTAATCATGCATTAGGATTTATGGAACTCATTAAAACTACATAAATCATATGAATATATTCCTATTTCATATGCAATTTACAGTTTTAACTATAGGTTTCATACACATGTATCTCCTTCCGGTCTCAACATGCATATTGAGTTCATTCGAAAGGTGGTCAATCAATCGAAAGCATTAAGAGCAATAATTAAAACTCAATCTAGGAAAGAAAGTTGAAATTAGTTTCAATAGATTAGAATTCAATCGGTTATTATCAAGTTACGTCATCACCCTAGAAAGATAAAAAATTAGAACATAATGAAATTAAAAATAAACTCAAAATAAAATAGAAACATCATCACATTCATGATACAAACATAAAATTATAATTACAAATGCATTAAAATAGAAATACTATCCATCCATGTAGGAGGTAAAATCTTCCATATAGGAGGAAAACCTAACCTTCCATGTAGGAGGCATACAAGAACTAAAAATGCATGAACTAAACTACTATCTAGGATGCATGAATCAATGCTTGCTGCAAATGATCTCTACTTCTACCTATTTATAGGTGAATGAATCAGCTGCAAGTCATAAATCTTGACCAATAGCTACCAATCACATTCTTTAGCTACCATTCATGGTCTTTAACTACCCTTCCTGATTTTCGCAGCAACAATTCTTCTTGTTGGTAATTTTTCACCACCAGAATGGCAAATTTACATCTTACTGTCAACATAGGAGTTGTAGAGCCGGATCTTAACTTTCAAATTCCGCAAAGAACTCCTAATTTTGACATTTATATCTCAAGTTTTGATCAGATTAGTAACCAAAGGTCAGATTCTGCCAGAACCACTGTTTCATCTTCCAAGCAGAATTTGAGATCCTTAGATCCCGAACTGGGCTTTTCTTTAAACATGAAGATTGTAGGGCTTTTTCTTAGCTTTGTAACCATATAAAGAAAAACCCAATCCAACATCTAGAACTCTAGATATAACCTAAAACCTGAAATAGGGTCAAAATACAACATTATCTAAAAGATTTTATTTCATTTCAAATTCAAAACTCATTCACAAAATGCAACTAAATTTATTAAATTAAACAAGATAACATCCAAAAATGCATCATACAAGGGAAAATAAATATGTAAATATTTTACGCATCAATTATTTATTCTTTTCAAAATAATTACAAAAAGTACTAAAATATTTAATGCATTGAAACATTGAGTTGAAACTATATATTTTTTGAAATTAAAATTTTCCAATAAACTCATATAGTCACTTTAGTAAAACATACTTTACAAATCTTGTACACACGTATACAGATAATTGTAGGAAACACATTATGTGAGTTACCTTACTATAAGTAAAATTCTATGTTAGTTATTTTAGTTACTTATTATGTATTATTAATATACTAGACTTAATGACACATTCTAAGAAACTATGTTTATTTATTGCTCTTAATTTGTGTGAACTAAGAAAATTTAGGAGTGTATTATAATAATTTTTTTTTTTGCCAAAACTAAGAAAGAAATGGAAAATTTTATGGAGAAAAACAGAGAAGAAATGGGAAGTTAACGGAAATTGAAAAGATAAAAAAAATGGAAAATTGAGAAGTTAAGAAATTGGAAAATTAAAAAGAGGTTAATGGAAGTTACGTGTTGGGGAGTTAAGTATATATTACTAAAAATTGAGGATGTCTGGTGTAGTTAGGCCAAATTTCATAGGAGGTTACTATAATTTCCCTAATTATTATCTACTTTGGAGATTATTTATGTATTTGTTCCAATAATTCAGAAGTGTGTATTTTAGTTCTTTGGATGATGCATTTCATCTTGAGGGCCAAGACCAGCAGCAAGAAGTTAAAAAAATAGATGATCTGTTTTAGATCAAGCTCTAGCTTACTGAATGAGTGTGTATGTTTACTTTGGTATCAGATAGCTGATTGTAAATGGCATTAACTTGCTGTTTCTACTTTTAGGGAATTGCTTTCTTTTTAAAAGGACTAGAGCTAATTTAAGTGAGATACTTCGAGTAAATGCATAAGTGCATGAATCTGTTTGACCTATTCATGTCGGGCAGGTTGATGCATAGTTGAGAAAAGTGAGGAGGGATCTATTGTTAAGTTTCTCGTCTTGAATATTGATTTAGCCTGCAGCTTTGAAAGTCTACTGGTATCCACCTTTGTGATTACTGTTAGTTGCATCACATCCACGCTTCTAACTTTATGGGTTGGAGGGAATTCCTGTTTTCCTTCAATTTTCTCATTTTTTATGGGTATGGACTGTATGGTACTTAATATAAAATTTGATTACTAGATTTGCCGAGATAAAAAGTTTTAAGCAATTTTAAATTGTTACTTTGCTTGACCATGATACCATGTAGTATGTATCCATTTGATTGGGCTTATTGTTACAGCTACTTAATCCTGGCAAATTCTATTTTTGCTATGATAGTTGCACGGATTTATTACAGGAAACTACTTTTCTGGAAGCTTGTTTTGAAAACCACACAAAATCAAACCTTTTCATGGACCAAGTTGATTTTGAAGCTGCCCAGCACTGGACTGCAACAATACTCAAAAGTGATGCACAGCATATTGAGAAAAATCTTCCTACAAGGTGTCTGCTATGTGATTCCTTTGGTTGAAGCATTCTATAGTTCAACAAGTAGCAATCCCTGGCTATATTTCACTAATATCATCTCATCTTTAACTCCTGTTCTGTTATTGTTTATGAATGGAACTGAAATTGCTGAGAAGTGTTTAAGCCGCCAATACTAATTAGATCAGGTGGAGGGATTTACAACTATCTTTATCAATTGAAAATGTCATCGCAAGGTGCTGCCCAAACAATAGTGGAGGGAAGCAACGTTCTTGGTAAACTGCAAATAACATGGCGAACAAATTTGGGTGAACCTGGTCACTTACAGAGACAGCAGATACTGGGAACTGTGAGTGCCTTTTTTTTTTTTTTTGGGTGGTGATAGTGAATATATTATCAATGCATTCATATCACCTCACTACATTAAATTAAATAACAGGATTGGTGGCTAGACTGCTTAATTTCTGCATAATGTCTCATCTGATACCAATATGATTGCCCCTCCTCTTAAAAATGGAGAATCATTGAGTCAAGGATGAGTTTTACAGATAAAATCTTCAAAACCAGCTGGATGCATGTGGTTATACATTAAAATCAATCCTTTTATTCCTTTCCTTCCTTTTCCTGCCTGGGGTGTCTCTGTGGGATATGCCTGTTTCAATAGCTGAGAAGCCTTGACAGTAGTTGAAGGGATCATGTGTTCTGTTTTCTAAATTAGGACTATCACAGTTTTCACATGCACCACATTTTTGGCATCAATATAGCATATGTACTTTTGATTGATGTCTAATTGTGTAGAAATTAATCATTGCAGCCCATAACAAAGAAGGAGATTGAGCTGCAGGTCATAGAGGTTCCATCTATCATTCACCTTCAAAAACCATTTCAGGTAAGTCGTGGTCTATGGCCTTCCCTTCTTGCTTCTCATTATATGCTTAAAATGAGCAGCTTATGTAACCTGGGATTCTAAGCCATGGGGAAGTTTTCATTAGATTGAGCTGCTGTTGATGAGAATATATTTTTCATTTTACAGATGGCCATTTTGGTCATATTCAATATTAATTCTGAATTTAAAGATGGCTATTTGTTACCTGCAGCTAAAGCTCAATCTTACAAACCAGACAGATAGGGAGCTGGGTCCCTTTGAAGTTTGTTTATCCCAAAATGGTTTGTATAGGGATAAAGTTGTGATGATTAACGGCCTCCAATCAATGGTAATTCATTAATTTGGATTCTGTCATCTATGCTCCCTGTCTTGCTTGAATGTCATTGTTATCCTGATTTTATTATGGTAATTGGTATGCTTGGTGCCCTGGTTTGTGATTCATAGCTTCCGTATTGCCATTACACATGACCATACTGGCATCATTGTCAATTACTAGAGTTGCTTTCTTTATCGATCATAGTAAATTTTTATCTCAATAGTTCTTAAGCTTCGTGGAGGATTAAAGATGTTCTTGGAAGCCACTTCAAGTTAGGGTTATTTTAGTGGTTCTATGAATACATTTACAGGTTTCTGGCGCCTACCTATGATTGACTTGCAAGTTTGGAACCAATTTACAGGTTTTATCACAGGTTGAGGCATTAGGCTCCGCAAATTTCCACTTGGTATGTGTATTTAATCACTGTTTGGCCTTATCTGCTAGATACTTGTAGTAGTCAACTACTTGATACTTCCAGGAAATTTTGCAACTCATACCTTACTTTTAATTCTTAACTTCATATCCTATCAACTACAACTTTCAATTTTTTGTCTTCATCTTTTAACCTTCTTATGTTTGATAAAACTAAAGCCAAATTGCGGTGATAATTATTTCATATCTAGAAAATTCCAGACCAAAAAAATCCTCTGATATCTTTTCACTTCTTTAACTTTGGTTCTTTGCATCCCAAATATACAATCTTTTGGATTCTGATGCAACAATAATAGCATTTACAAGCGTTTGTTGGGATATATATGCAGGGACGGATCTTTATAGTTCTCTTTAATCATTTGATCTGGAGGCATTTCTGGGTTCTAATGATTAAGGTGTGAAATAATCCAATCTTTTACCATATATTGATTTTGTTGGACATAAAAAATTAAGTAACCATTTGCAAATGTAAAATCCTCAAGTGTTAATCTTGCTATTTAGTATTATTGAGTGATTCATCTAGTTATGCCTCCATTTTCCAAGATTTGAAATTCAACAAAGCAGTTGAAGATAACATGAGAAGACAGATAGAGAAAAAGAGAAGGGGGGGGGGTTCATACCAAGGAATGCATTACGTCTTAGTACACTAATTTTCTGCATTTGTACGTTGATACTTCAATAACATTCACTGCTATACTTTATCGATGCAGAATCTCATAGCTACTAAACCTGGAATCCAGAGAATTGCAGGCATAACAATATTTGATACTCGGGAAAAGAAAACTTATGAGCCTCTGCCGATATAGAGGTTGGTTCTGCCGTTCTGGTCCATGTAGCTGCAGGTTTTTTTCTGATGAATAATCTAGCAGTTTTATTGTCTTTTGTATGGTTCTTCTGCGTATGATGATCTACTGCATTTTCTTGCCATTCAAACCTGAAAAAGCTCCATGACATTCTGACTTAACCTGAGTTTGCAGATTTTTGTAGAAATGGTCTAGATTTTTCGGATAGATTTGCGAGAAGAGGTTGATGGTACCATCTTTCCTCAGGATTGATCGGCTTCCGATCCACAAGTCTTGCCTTGTTCTCTCGCGGTGCTCAAGTCAGATTAATTTAATCCCCAGGCGAGATCACCGAAGCAAAAATGGTTCATTGAATTGATTGTTGGAGAGGAAACTCAAGCGGTTGATTGAAGTAATGGTTGGTGAGTCGTGTGCTGTACAAGAAGGCAATGAACATGTTTATGTTGTATCAAAGAACTTGGCTGTATTGATTGCCACTGAGCTACTTAATCTTAGAAAATCCCCTTTTTTTCTTTTAGACTTTTGTAATTGATTGTCTAGCAGTACTAAATCAAAAACCATGTCCACTTTCAAGAGACATGTTTTATGAATTGCCATACGACATTGTCAATGTCATGTCAGGAATTTATAATCTGCTTACTTGCAACAAACTTCTATTAATAGTGAGGTTTTGACTCAATGGGGGTGATTCTCTCTCTCAAAATTTAATAAAATAAACTGACAGTGAACTATGAGATGTATTTAATCTGATGTTTTTAACCTTCTCAAATTCTTACTTTCTGAATGAGAAGGTTTCACTTTATTTCTTGTTAGGGATCTACAACTCTTGCAGCAATGTTTTTTTTTTTTAAATCAAGGTTAAGTTATATCCACTTCTCCTAATATTTAGTTCACTATATTTTTGTGTTTTAGAAATATACCTTTCTTTTTTTTTACCAAAGTGAGTGTAGGTTTAAAATAAAGGAAAAATATAGTCTATGTGAAAAATGGAAATTAGCATATATTTTTAAAAATATGAAGTGTAAGTGTAATTAGATAAATTGAGAAATCATGTGATCACTTTCCATTCACGCCAATCGGATTAAATGGTGTTTGGTTTTCCAACTTATTCTTCATTAATAATGATTTCAGTGACTAGGGATAAAATCGAATTGAGTCAAGTTTTTATAGACATATCTTTGATTAAGAATAGAATCTAATCTAGTGAAGTTTTGATATTATCATAGGTCAATTAATATAGTAATGTAATCAAAATCAATTGGTACCAACATTTGGGCTCAATCTTGTCTCAATAAAATATCATAAAGCTGAAAACTCGTTTACATTCGACTTGATAATAATCAACAAACATTACAAAATTCAACAAACTAAAAGTTCAATTTGGGCTTCATTGGAATTTGATTTGAATTCAATAAGTAGATTTAAGTTTATTTATTTTGTCAAAAGGTATTTCCGGTATGAAAATATTATTTATATGTATATTGATAAAAGAATATATGACACTTATATCTGTGATAAAAAAAATGATATTTATAGCTATAGTAAAGGAGGAAAGCAAATTTTTTTTCAAAATAGGAAAAAGTAGCTTTCCCAAATTTTTTTATATTTAATATTAAATAAATAAGATATTTTTATTTTTTAAAATTTTATAATTATATTTTACGAAAAAATATTTTTCATCAAAATAAATAGAATCTTAATTAAACAATAATATTTTTTTAAAAGTTTATAATATTTAATATAATTATAAACATAACTAAATGATATATTTAAAATAATAATATAAATTAAAATTTTAATTATACCATAGTAACAAGTAAATAATAAATAATTATAATCAAGATGCTTACAAGCTCTTCAGGTGAGAAAAAATATGGTTGAATTCATTTAACTAAAATTAATTATTTACCTTGAATTCAATATAAACAAATTGTGATCCGAGTCGAACAATTTTTTAATCCTATAACTTTGGAACAATAAGAAAATTACAAAAATGAAAATATTCGTATTAATGAACAAAAGGCAATTAATCAAGCACAATGGTAGATTTTCCAACGAGTCGTACAAGGAGTTGTAGGGACTTTAAAGGTTCGTTTGGTTCATGTAAGAAATAACTTCCCATGGGAAATTGAATTTCCTAGGAAGTTACTTACTATGTAGACTTCCTAGGAAATCCGTAAATATTGTTTGGTTGATATAAAGGAAGTCACGTATCCCAAGAAATAAATTCTTATGTTTTGTTTGATTCAACTTTGAATTTCCTAGGAAATAATAATGAAATGACTACAATAACATTAATAATAATTTAATATATATTAATATATATTAATTGATTTTAAAGAGGTGATAGTGCTAGATTTTTTTTAAATAGGTTTTAATTTTATGATTTATGAATGTCATATACTAAAATTACTTTTTTTTTAACTGTGTGAATGCGGTGGTAAATTAAAAATTTTAAAAAGTCATAAATTCTTTATTAGTTAACCAATGTTTGCATGACCACTCATTTTCAATTTTTTTCATTTACTCTTTTAACAGAAAATAAGAAAATATGGGTTTGACGAAGTATACTTGGTTAAAAACGTATAAATTAAGTTCAAAACTTTGAATGATTATAACTTTGTGCTTGATTATCCGTTTTAAGTGAATTTTTTTTTATTTCATGTAAATTTTTGAGATCTACATGCTTACAAAATATCAAAGGTATTTTGCCCACTCTGATTTGGCAAAAAAGGCCTTTTTCAATAATTTTTTTTAATTTTTCTTTAATTTCTTGTTATTTTTTTTAACTTTGATCTTATTTTTATTAATTTAAATTTATTCAAATCCCATATTAAAAATTTTCTTCCTAACTCTTTTGGTATTTAGTAGTGTTATAAAAAAAATTTTAACAAATAAAATTACTAAAAAATAATTTATTACTATTTGTGAACTAAATAGTAATATGTTATTGTTTCGTTCCAAGATAGTAACATGTTACTGTTTCGTTCTAAAATAGTAACACCAACTAAAAATCTTAAATAAATGAATAAATCATGTCTAATTAACAACAAAACTACTAAATAATAGTATGTTACTGTTTCGTTCCAAGACAGTAACATGTTACTATTTCGTTCTAAAACAGTAACACCAACTAAAAACATCAAATAAATGAATAAATCATATCTAATTAACAACAAAATTGCTAAATAATAGTATATTACTATTTCGTTCTAAGACAGTAATATATTACTATTTCGTTCCAAAACAGTAACACTAATTAAAAATCTCAAATAAATGAATAAATCATATCTAATTAACAATAAAACTGTCAAATAATAGTATGTTACTGTTTCGTTCCAAGACAGTAACATCAGCTAAAAACTTTAAATAAATGAATAAATCATGTTTAATTAATAACAAAACTGCCAAATAATAGTATGTTACTGCTTCGTTTCAAGACAGTAACATGTTACTGTTTTATTCCAAGACAGTAACATGTTACTGTTTCGTTCCAAGACAGTAACACTAACTAAAAACTTCAAATAAATGAATAAATCATGTCTAATTAATAACAAAACTATCAAATAATAGTATGTTACTGTTTCGTTCCAAGACAGTAACAAGTTACTGTTTCGTTTCAAAACAGTAATACTAACTAAAAATTTCAAATAAATGAATAAATCATGTTTAATTAATAATAAAATTTTCAAATAATAGTATGTTACTGTTTCGTTCTAAGACAGTAACATATTATTATTTTGTTTCAAGACAGTAACATGTTATTGTTTCGTTCCAACATAGTAACACCAACCAAAAATCACAAATAAATAAATAAATCATATCTAATTAATAACAAAACTACCAAATAATAGCATATTACTATTTCATTCCAAGACAGTAACATGTTACTGTTTCTTTTCAAAACAGTAATACTAACCAAAAACCTCAAATAAATAAATAAATCATGTCTAATTAATAATAAAACTGTCAAATAATAGTATGTTACTATTTCGTTCCAAGACAGTAATATGTTACTATTTCGTTCCAAAACAATAACATCAACTAAAAATCTCAAATAAATGAATAAATCATGTCTAATTAACAACAAAATTATCAAATAATATCATATTACTGTTTCATTCCAAGACAGTAACATGTTACTATTTCTTTTCAAAACAGTAACACCAACCAAAAATCTCAAATAAATAAATAAATCATGTCTAATTAATAACCAAACTGCTAAATAATAACATGTTACTGTTTCGTTCCAAAATAGTAACATCAATTGAAAACCTCAAATAAATGGATAAATCAAGTCTAATTAACAACCAAATTGTCAAATAATAACATATTACTATTTTTTCTCTAGACAGTAATATGTTACTATTTTTTCTCTAAACAATAACATGTTACTGTTTCGTTCCAAAACAGTAACATCAATTAAAAATCTCAAATAAATAAATAATAACATATTACTATTTTTTTCTCTAAACAGTAACATGTTACTGTTTCGTTCCAAAATAGTAACATCAATTAAAAACCCCTAAATAAATGGATAAATTAAGTCTAATTAACAATCAAATTACTAAATAATAGCATGTTACCATTTTTTTCTAAACAGTAATATCAATTAAAATTTTTAAATAAATAGATAATAGCATGTTACTGTTTGTTTTCTAGACAGTAATATGTTACTGTTTCATTCCAAAACAGTAACACCAATTGAAAATTTTAAATAAATGGATAAATCAAGTCTAATTAATAACTAAATTACTAAATAATAGTATATTACTATTTTTTCTCTAAACAGTAACATGTTATTGTTTCGTTCTAAAATAGTAACATCAATTAAAAATTTCAAATAAATAGATAATAACATATTACTATTTTTTCTCTAGACAGTAACATGTTACTGTTACGTTCCAAGATAGTAACATGTTACTGTTACGTTTCAAAACAGTAATATCAATTGAAAACTTCAAATAAATGGATAAATCAAGTTTAATTAAAAATTAAATTGTCAAATAATAGTATGTTACTATTTGTTCTCTAGACAGTAACTAATTAAAAAAATTTTAATTCTAATTGATGTGTGTGTGTGTGTGTATATATATATATTTAATTTGAGTTATAGTGCTTGAAATTTGATATTAAAAAATATTTATAAAATTTAAATAAAATTTGATTTTAATATTCAAATAATTTCAATTAACAAATAGAATATATAATTATATAATGCAATTAATATAATATATATTAAAATTTTAATTTATTCAAAATATTTATATAATCAAATTAAATATATCATATTATATTTATATTATTTAATAATTAGAATCTAACTTTCAAATAATAGCAATAGATAAAATAAAAAAGAAGTAAAAGAAAATTATGTAATAAAATAAATAAAAAAATAAAATAATGAGTGAGTTATAAAATAACGTAGGAATTAAATAAAAGTATACCGTTAACTAATTCTACTTAAATTAAATATTTAAATTTTTTATAAAATAATAATAATAAAATATGTCATGTAATATATATATATATATTAATTAATAAGCAAACTGTAAAATAACAGTAACACCAATTAAAATGGGCATTCCAAAGTGAAACCTGATAATCAATTAAAAGGGTAAAATTGATATTAATTAACTTTAATAAGGATATTTTTGTCTATGAATTAGTTAAAAATAGAGAAAATAGAACTTACTTAGAGGGAGTGGGTAAGTGATTTCCCGGATTTTATGGGAAATACAAGTTCTCACAAAAATTTATTTCCTCTCATTTATGCAACCAAACAACTCTATGGTAGTTTATATTCTGGGAAATATAATTTCTTATATTTTTGCTGCAAACCAAACGACCCCTAAATAATTGTGTGAATGAGTTACATTTATGTAGCATCATCTGTCTTAATATTGACATGTTTGAGATAACGAAAGAAATAAAATAATTAATTAATTCTTCCAGGGTAGACATTATTTTTTTTATTCTAAAAAAATTAAAAAAATCTCACAGTAATAATTCTAGGGTAAGCATAGTTTTTTAAACACACGTGCCACCCTTGCAGAAGACATTCAATTTACTTTAATTGCAGTGTGATCTACCATCTTCATTATTAAATCCAACAATTCAATACTGGTGCTAGGGGATAACATCATATCAATTTTGATATAAATGTTCCACTTCCAATAACAACCCCGAATCAAGAAGTTGGTGAGTGTTAATTGCAGGCAGTAAAGGAACTTGGCATTTTTTTTCCCCCAGAATATCGAAATGCATACTGAAACTAAAAATCCGTTCATTTTAGGGTAAAATAAAATTTTTAAAAAATGATTTCTAAGAAAACATATTTCTAGAAAATAAATTAATTTTTATTGTTTAATGCATAGAGAAAAAAATATTTTTTAGTATTTAGTACACAAAAAAATTAATTTCATTTAAAGTAAATCAAAATTATTATAATTTTACTTACCTTTTAAAAAAAATTAATAAAATTTTTATAGTTCTTAATACCCAAAGTCCAATAATGATTAATTTTCAATAATAAAATATATATTAAAAGTATTACAAAATCTTATACATAAATTTACATGGCTAATTTATTTAATTGTTATGAAATATTATATAATAGAGTATCCATCATGAGAAAAAAAAAGAAAAATATTTTAGTAAATATTGCATAAAAATATACACCTAAATTTTAATAAATAAAAATAAATTTTATAAAAATAAAAATAGAACATCCATCATAAAATATTTAATAAATAAAAATAAATTTTATTTATGATCATGATTGCGTAACAAAATGAGAAAGTAAAAAATTTAATTTTTGATATGAATATACTGAGTAATAAGGAAAATAAATTTTATTTTTTAAAATGAAAAATTATTTTTCTTAAAAATAATATAACTTTTTGATTAATAAAAAAAAAATTTATATTGATCAAAATTTTTGAATGTACAAGAAAAAGTTTGAAAATAAATTTCAACCCCACCAATCAAACGACCCTAAGTCTACACTGCAGGAACCAAAAGTAAAAAACAGTCCTTCATTAAATTAAGACCGAAGTCATATTTACAGTACGTGAAAATAGGCATTCCAATGATCAAGCCGAAACAAAGTATCCCACTAGTAATTTGCTCATAAGGGCAAGACTATCTAGAAAATAATTGCTTGAAACAATGGTTAACTTGATTATGCCTGTGGACCCCAAGGAGCCCAGTTGGCTTCACTGCCGACACGTGGCATCCCCGGATTCCTTGATCGAGAGTCCACCTTGAAATTGGCCCCACACATGATCCCCTCACTATCAATCCTTGGCATTGCCTTCATCTTTCTTGTAGGATGCTCAAAGCTCATTATGCCGTGTTCGCTGTGAAACAGGCACCCTGCAATTTCAAAAACATTCATGAATTTTACATCAAAAAATTATATTATCTTATAAAGATTTCATCAAAATCCAATCACAAAAGCAATTAACATACCAGTTGGGAATGGTGCAAATGATTTAGCACAGCTCGCTTTTATAAGCTCCAAATCTTCAGAAATAACCACAGAACCATCAGCTGCAATGCCCCAGAAGAGGCCAATCTGTCCATCAGCACCCTGCTCAACATATTCAAAATATGAATATTATAAGAACTAACAAAACAAAATGTAAAAAAACACTCAACAAAACAATTTTTTTCCTCGGACAATTTCAGGCATTTTTTTTTCTTGGAAAATTTCAGATCAGTTCCTCGGAGAAAACTGGAATAGAAGAAGTGAATAATATTGGAAAATGCAGGGCCTGTGCCGTACCGATGCAACAAAAATTGTTCTATCCTTGTTATCATAGATCACAAATCCAAAGCTGCCTTCAAGTTCTTTGATCACCTGATCAGCTGGGTATGGACCCCTATCGCGAAGAGTCCTGTAGGCTTCAATGATGAACATAGCCTCGTTGGTTCCTTTTGATAGGCCATACTGCTTGTTGAGCCTGTTCAGATTGTGCAGGGTGCCCGTGAAAACACAGTATATGTCCTCCAAAGCACAAAACAACCTGCAAAATGAAGTTCAGTCAATTTTCCTATCTTAGATCCATTGTAAAAGAGGATCCACCTTATCCCATTAAAAAAAGACCAATTTTTTTCTAAAACTTTGCAAAGAACTTGAGGATAAACCATCAAAAACTACTCTGTCTGAAATGGTTTAGACTTTAGAGCATTGGCATCGAACGATTCATGAACATCCAAACAGAGGCTTGTTTCTTTGCTGTTATAAACTTCAAAATGGTCAAAGTAAAAAAGGGGGAGAAAAAGCACGCCAACCGTATATTTGCAATTTGTCTAAACCACTGGAAATCTAGGTGATGTTATCAAAATGGTGTCTCTGAGACATTATCACAAACACCAGAAGCTCAAATACCTGTGATTAAAGGAGGACGCTTCCGAAGGAGCATAGGCTAACAAAGCATCATTCCCAAAATTCATGGAGAAAGCATTGGTGGGATTGCCGGACATGAAATCCTGAAGGATTTCACTTGTTTGCTTAGGCTTTCTGGATGAATTCAAAGAAGCTGGGCTGTTCAGCTCCTGGGGTGGGTTCACCAAAATCTCCTTGAAAATCCCCAACATCTTAGCTTCTGGATTAGCTTAGCTTCAAATTACACCACCTCAAATCGTCTTGCACCAAGAAGTGAATAGACCTTCGCAATGAAATGTGCCAATATCAATAGACCAATTACCTGCAGAAACAACATTAAATCTTTGAACTTTGTTGCACAACCAACAACCCAAGAACAGAAAATCAACACATTGAGAAAAAAAACAATGAAAAATAAGAGAAAGAACGATTTATTACCAAAGAAAATAACAGCAGAAGGTAGATGAAATCACTGATAACCCTTGAATACTGATGATAGAAATGAGTACATGGAAGGCTGATATATGTAGGCTCCGAAGTGGGAGATTGGGGTAAAAAGTGCAGGCTGGAGAGAGAATGTCAACGTGGAAGTTTTATCCATTACAACAACATAGTAAATTAATCCATAAGGATATTTAATTATAGTAAATTGCATAATTCTGAACTGAAAATTCAAATCCCAATAAAGAAATATTTTGTTTACTAAACAAGTTCAAGTACCCTGTTTTAGTTCGTTTGATTATTTAGTTGTCATTTAATTGATTTAGCATATTTCCTTTCATTTTTTTTTTCATATGAAGAGTATAAATATTAAAAATGTTGAATTACTAAAAGTCCCTTAATCCTCACTAATTTTTATCTTATAAGAAATCATGAGATTTTTGTAAAACTTATAAATAAAACAATATTTTTGTTTAGGAAATTTGGTAGAACTGTAATTGTAATTTCTTATATATTTGTTAAACGTATAATTTTTTTATATATAAAAAAACAGTATCACTTATCAATTTTTTGCAAAAAGAAAAATTGAATATATTTCAAGTATCACCCGGATATAGCCATCTTCATAGTAAAATAGATGCTTATTATATTACAATTATAATTATAATTATAATTATAATTGCAACTACAAATTTCATTCTATAGTGTAAATGAGTTTTATATTATTATTTGTTTATATATTATTATGTCATTAAAATTGAGAAAAGAATTTAATTATTTTTTTGACATAGTATTTTATTGTTGATTGATTGTATAAAATCTTTACTCAAATGATGGATGGAGTTTCAATTTAGAAAATAAAAGTTGCTTCAAATTTAATGTCTAGAAGTTAAAAAAAGTTGAGAATTTTTTTAAAAAAAAGTAATGATAATTTTGAGATGTATGATTGGCAAAAAAAAAAAAAAGGTGAATATTTATCTATATGTTAATAATGTAATGGTACTTAATGATATTTCAAGACTTTTATTTTGAACCGGTGAATTGAGTTGGTGTTAACTCAAACTTAATTTACTTTAAATTTATCTAATTCATGGCTTCACTCAAATTTGATTTAAACCAATTTTTTATATTAAACTCAGCTTGAATTGATCTAATGAGCAATTTGCTCATTAGTTCAAATTAATTATAATAATAGAATGTTTTGTTAACAATTTAATAATCTAAAATATTTATGAAAGCAAATATTTTTAGCAACTTAATAATATCAAACAAAAAATTATAAATGATTAAATTTAGTATTATTATAACATTATTTATATATCATAATCATATTTATTTTAATGAAATATGATTAAAATATAGAATTAACCACAACTAGATTCTTGATGTTGAAATGATTTGAAATGTTCAATTATTTTATTGATACTTATAACTTTATTGATTTACTTAAAAGGAAAATGCTACATGTACCAAGATTAGATTTTAAAATTGAATTATGAATCTTTTATATCTATAGAAATGAATTTTATAAATCTATCCCTTCATTTTGTATTTAATAACAGTTATTAATTTTTATTTAAAAAATAATTTTAGATTTTATTTTTAATACATATAACATTATTTTACTTACAAATAATCATAAAGGTTATTTAAAATCATAAACAAAAAATGAATCTTACCTAATTATTAAACTTATAAACTTAAATTAATAAATTATTTGAAAGAATGAAACTTGAAGTAAAGTTATTTATTTAATTATTTAACTTATAAAAATAAAATCAATAAATTATTTGAAAGAATAAAATTTAAAATAAAAATTATTCACTCAATTATTTGACTTATATTAGTTAAATAAATAAATTATTTATTAAATTTTTACTCTTTAAATTTCACTTTTCTAATATATTCACAAATTAAAAATTATCAATCATTGTTAATTTTATTTTTATTTAAAATAATATTTGAAATACTTAAAAAATAATTGAAATAATATATTCATAATAAATACATACTATTTTAGATTTTGAATAACATTGTTATTAAATAGTTTTTAAAATATAATAATATATTATAATAACTAAATTTATAGTTTAATATATTTAAATTTATTTCATATGTTTAAATATTGAATAACCCATGATACAAATAGACTAAATTTTAATCAATTCAAGCTTGACTTATTTAACTCATATATCGATACTTATCTCATAAATTTAATCTATTAAATTAAAACTTGGATCGAATTATAAGTTGTTTGGAAGCTAATTTGTCTTATCTATAGCCTTACTTTTACTTTCTATTATATTTATCTTTTGCTTGATTGTAAGAAAAAAATAGAAAAGAATGAAAATTATAAGACAAAATTCTTTTTTTTTTTCAAAAGAAAGTGAGAAAAAACAAAGTTAAGTTTTTTTGAATGAAAATATTATCTTTTAATTTAGTTTTTTTTAATGAAGTGATAAGAGAAAATAGAGATAATTTTGAAATAAAGGCATAAGATTGTTGTTTTTTATCCGTATTCTTCTCAAGTTTGCAGAGAAAACAAAAATGATAGATTCTTATTATGTTTCCACTTTTTTTATTTTTTTAATATTTTTATACCCTAACAATTAAGTAAAAGAATATTTTGTCTACTCTCGTTTCTTTTTAAATTTTCTTTCTCCTATTTTCTACATAAATAAGTAAAGAATCAGAATTTCATTAATATAGCAATGAAAATAAATAATTATTAATTACTTATAATATATAAATTTATTTTATATTTATTTTTAAAAATAATTGATCTAAATATTTTTAACCAGAGGAAAATCATTATTTTGATTTAGATTTTTAACCTATTAAGATTATTTAAAATCAATCTGTCTCAAAAAAATTAATTATTTTTAATAATAATACTAAATATAAAATTAAAAATATATATTTAAATTTATTAATAATTAATTATTTTATATTATAACAAGCGAATTCTTAAAATTAAAATTTTACGCGTTAATTTAATTATTACTTTAATAGTTAGAAAAATGGATCATTGGTTGAATCTGTAATATCGATGTCGGGTAGACCGGCAGAGTGCAGATTGATATAAAAGTCAAGGTGTTCGCTTGGGAATGGGCCCCAGTGAGTCATGCATACGTGTTAACATGGCGTGGCGACACGAGATACGTAGTTGAAACATTGAATACGAAGCCAAAATCTTATCCAAATTTCTCTCTCTTCCATATTTGGATGGTCGTGACGGTGATCTGACTCAGCAAACATTATTCTGTCGGTCTCCTTTTTCCTTCGAAGTTGCAAAAGCGCGTGGACCTTTTGATTATGGCTGTCGCAAATCAGTCACTCTCCTAGTTTTTTAATAAAAATTTTGTCGTACTAAAATTCAAAATTGAATTGTAAAATTTTTAAATTTATTAAATTAAATTTTATAATTTAATCTAAAAATAATTATTAATTTATTTTTTAAACTATATCTTTGTTTTAATTTTTTGATGCATGCGCATAAAAATTAAATATCAAATTTAAATATAGTAATAAATACAAAAATTTTTAAAAATATTATATGACAAAATAAAAAATTTTGACAACTTTTTGTTTTAATTCAAAGATACGTTCATGTACCAATTCAAAAAAAAAAGATACGTTCATGTACCAGAATTATTTATTTTTTAAAAAATGTGAAAAAATCTTCTTTAATTTTGAGTGGTGCATTTTATTTTCATTAAAATTGAAAACTTGTAAATTAAAATTTTAAATTATAAAAAACTTACCATATGTACCTATCAATCACTTAATTAATTAATTTATTAAATTATAATAATATTATTAATTTTAAAATAAAAATCATAATAATATCATAGATAAGATTATTAATTTAATCTTTAAAATTATGAGATGCTAATATTCTTAAATGACCAATTTTGTCTTAAGTAGTTCATATAAACAATTTCATCCTCTCTTATAAATAGTTTTGTTTCAGAATATCTACATAAAGGGATGAAATTGGTTATATAAACTATTACTTAAAAATGAAATTAATTATTTGATATACTTTAGAGATAATTTAATTAACATTTTAAAATTTCATGCATGGATCAATAATTTTATCTATTATTATATCTTATTTCATTATGTCATTTTTTATATAATTTTGTAACTCATTTTTGTATATTTAATTAAAATTTTAAATATTTAATTTAATTTTTATTAATTATATAATATAAAAATTATGTAAAAAATATATAAATCAATATATGATAAATTATGATTTCCATTTATAAATTATTTTAAAAAAGTCACTTAATTTTATAAAATAGTTAATTATGTATTAATTACAAATTTTATATAAGAAATGATAGCAGTAGATTCAAAAATTTTAGATTACGAGGGCAATGATTACATATAAAATAAAAATAAAATTAATATAAAATATTTTAAGTATTTAAATAAAATAAAATAAAATTTATTTTAAAATATCTTTTTATTAGTGAACTTTAAATATTTCTATTTACTTGAATAAAATTTTTCTTTTTCAAATGATGTAGAAATAAATTGCGGAGACAATTTTTTTATAAGTTTACTAGAGCAAAATATATCTATTATATATGCATTTATACAAAAAAAAATGATTTGTGAGGGCAATTGCCTCACAATGTTGTACCTACTACAATTGCCACTAATTAAAGAGTTTAATTTATAAGTTTTCAAAATTAATAGAAGTAAGTTTTCAGTAAAATGTAACTACTCAAAGGTATCTCCAAAATCAAACTCATAATTTTTTATTAACTTTGTAATGCTTTGAAAATCATACTACTTTTGTTGAGTCAACCATTTACTGGGCCAATCAATTATGAGAAATATTTTGTCACAACATTTGAATTATAAGTACACCCATGATGACAACATTTAAATTTAATATGGTCTATTTTGTGAGAATTTTTTTAATAAAATTTTTAACTATTTTGTATACAAAGAGAGAAACTTTATATTATAACTGTTAAACAAGTTTGTTCAATTCATCTATAGATTAATTTGTATGTACCAATCATAAATGAGTCAAATTGAATGAATCTATAAAGATTATAGACTTTCTTGATGAGAGTTTGATAATAAATTTTGTAGGTTGTGGACTTACAAACTAAGTTTGTAGATTTTTTCCTTTAAAAAATAAATTAAAATTTTAAATAATAATTATAAATTCAAAAATTACACATTTAATGCATTCTTAATTCATATCATAATTTAAGACTAAATAAACTATAATAAAAATTAGTTAAATTTAAAATTATTAATTTAAAATTATTTTATTTAAATTAAGTTGATTTAAAAGATAAAGAAATTAGTTTAAGAGTGTGCATTTGATTGGTTAAGTGAATATTTACATATTGTATTAATTTAATTTAAAGTTGAAAATATAAAATAAAAATGCAAACTCATTTGCAAATCATTTGGTTGTGCGAATCCTAAACCTAATATATTAGACCACTTAAGATCCATATTTAAATAGATTCAATTTTTATGATTTCTAATTTACATTTTTTTGAATTTGCGAATCCAAAATTATTTCAAAAGCTCCATACTATTTATAAGTCTTATAATTAATAATTAATAAAATAAAAATATCATAACGGTGAGAAAAAATAATTTTACACTTAAATAGTGATATCTCACATAATTTTATTTCTATTTATCAATACTAGAAAGTTTTTTTCAAGTCAAAGTTTAAGGCAAAAGACTCTTTATCTCTTTACTTTCTATCTTATGTTCAGAGGTTCTTTCTCATTTAATTTTTTAAGCTGAATCACAAAGAAAAATGATAGGATTCTAAATTTCAATAAGAAGTTTGAATATCAACCATCTAATATTTATGGATGACCTAATAATTTTTTAGAGCTTTTGGTGGAATCTCCTTAAAGAAAATTCTTTTTCTTTTTCCTATCCACTAGTATAGGATGCTATTTACAAGCCTAAGTGTTTGGGTGGATTGAGGTTCAAGAGATTCAATCACGTTAATGATGCTCTATTAGGGAAACTTTTATAGAAGATATTAATAGACAAGGATTCATTCTAGGTTAATGTATGAGTTATAAATATTGAGGATTAAGTCAACATTACAATTCTTGGAAAAAAAGATGGATTATGAGCCCCGAAAGGAATCTCACAGAATTAGGAATTAATCACTAAAAACATTTATTTCATGGTAGGGAATGAAAAATAAATTAGATTGGAAGTTAACCTATGGGTTTTAGAAATGGTATCTTTTATCCCTAAACTAAAATATGGAACTATTTTGGAGGAAAATACAAGAGTTGCCAAGTTGATAATTCAAGATAACTAGAAATGGAACGTTATCTTCATCAATGACTTATTTCTAGAAGATACAACTATGAAAATCTTGAGATTGCCAATCAAAAGTAATGGAATTGATTAATAAGTTTAGGATCTAAATAATTCTGGTTCATTCACTATTAAATCTTACTATAAAACAATCATAGGGTTTTCTAAACAACAAATTCAAGACAAATGTGGAGTTTGCTATGAATCTTAAACATGCATCTAAAATTGAAATCGATTCTTTAGAGGTTAGGTAGTGGTGTCTCACCAAAGAAGGCTAGGCTTAATAAGTTCTTGAATTCAAGCTCCATTTTATGTCTACTTTGCCTTCTTGAACTAGAAATTGAATTGCACCTTATGGAACAATGCAAAATCATGCAATTAGTTTGGTTTTGATTTTAAGGAATCAAAATTGAGGAATTTAGGTTAAACTTAATATCTAATGCTTTCAAATCCATTCATATCAATAATAGTATTTAATGTAAATGCTAACATCGAAAATCACTACCATTTCATGGCTTTTATAGGATTACTCCGATGTATCTAGGTTGAAAAGAATTAGGGGGTTTTGAAGAAATTATTCTCAAGAGTTATGGAAGAGGTTTTCAAGGAAAAGGATTGTGTTTAGGTAGAAAGGAGATAGAGCCAGGTCGAAATAATAGTAATAGGCTACTGATTGAATTGGATAAGATCAATAACTCAAATAGGTTGATTAGGTTAAATTATGTAAGTAATCCAAGGCAATATTAATTAGCCCAAGTTATGAAAAGATAAAAATTAATATGGATATTACATGGATTAAGGGAATTCTGCAGTGGTTGTAATTACTCGAAACTAGGAGGCATATTATAGGTATATGGTATGAAACTTTGAAGCATTCATTAGTCTTGAATGCAAAATTATTAGCAATTCACAAAGGAATCCTAATAACTTGTGATTTTTCCATCATCAAATGATAGTGGAAAGAATTCTAAATCAATTATGGATGCTTTACTAGGTGTCTTCGGATGTTTGTGGTAGGATAAAGCAATGTTTGAGTTAATTTCTAATTTATTGAATAAAGTTAATTATGTCTTTATAATGTGGTGTCCTAGATGATGTAATAAAGTAGCTCACAAGGTGGTCAAATGGGTGAAAAATGTGATTAAGGGTGAAGTGGGTGGTTTATCTCAAGTTTCTCCTTGTCTAGATAAAGTTGTACTCTATGATCTCTGCACATTTGTAATAAAATATATTTTTATTTGAAAAAAAAACTAGTCTATTATCTATGCTAAAAATACTAGGTAAAAAAAGGAGATTGACACATATGAAAGTATCTATATTTATAAAAATAAATAAATAAGTTTTTTAAAAATATTTTTTGATAAAAAATGATGAAAAAACTCTAACAAAATTTTTAATTCTTCAAGCACTGAATCATACATAAAAACCCTACAATTTAATAAAAAAATAATTTTTTATCATTACTATTCCTCTTATTTTAAATTTTCAATTATAAATACTCAGTTTCATAATGGAACTTTCATTATTATGTTGTGTAAGAAATTAATGGATCAATTTGAGCATTTATTTTTTTTCTAATAACTTGTAATACCTAGTAAAAAAAATCTAATAGATAAAGACGAATAAAATTAAAGTAAAAAATGTCTACTAGTAGATAATTAGTAGAAATACTCATTATTGCCAGTAAACATATTTATTAGTTTAAGTTTATGAAAAATTTATTAATAGTTATTAAGGAAAATTCTTGCAAAATTAAAAGTATTCAAGATCTAAAGGTTTGGGAGTAACTTAATATTTTTACTTAGAAGCATTCTAAAATAATTCTAAGATGTCAAAATCATAATTTTGGATCCATCTTGAAGTATGGATGGCCATAAGGAGAAGAAAAGAAATTTTGGTTTAGTTTAAGGGTATCAGTGTAATTCCAAAGTGAATTTTAGAATTATATAATTATTGAATAATTCAAAAAAGATAAATTAGATGAAATATTATTATTTTAATAAGCTATCTAAGAAACATGCATTAGAAGCTTCTAAAGAAGCTTAATCATCAAAGTGGATAAGGATTAAGTGGAATATTCTAAATATCATGCTAAGTAGATAAGCTTAAACTAACTAGAAAAATTAAAATGGAATTGCCACATACTTGGAGAGTAAAATCATGAATCCTATAGTTCAAAATGAACTATATGATGTTATCCTCAATTACTTAGAGGCTACTTCCCATGCTTACTATAAATAGCTAACATTAGTTCAACTCTTCTCACACAAAGAGAAACCTACAACTAGAGTAAGAAAGAACAAAGAAGAGTTGCAATCTTTAGTTTTTATGATTTTTTAGTGAGATTCCATTAGTTCTTTTAAGCATTTTTTAGAGTTAGTTGAAAAGAAGTATTTTGATCTTCCAATGAAAGTATAAGCTTATAAACTTCTATAGATTCATTTCTTTTCTTAGTTCTTTCTATAAATTCTTCACTAATTTTATGTTATTTTGAATGTTATACTTTGAATTTTAGGTTAAGGAAATCAAACTTTGTAAACTTCCTTGAGTGAGTAGAGATCCACACATTTTCCTACTTTTTCCTATTAGTTTTCTTTTTAAAATATATTTATGTATAAGTCATATATGTGATTCATTGTTAGTTTTGAAACCATGAAAACTCATGGTGGATTGATTGCAAAAGTGTTTCTTAAAACTTAAGAAATGATTTTGTGGAATGATTTCTTTTAAACTAGTGAAGGTTGAAAAATATGGTTTTATAAATGAAAGGAAGAAAATTTTGATAAAGGAGCATGAAGAAGCTCCTAGGTTTTTTACCTGAAATAGGGAAAATTTTATTTTCATAACACATAAATTGTTACACTATAGTTTAAACTAATAGAGAGTTAATGAAATGTATGAATATCAAAGCTTTGAAGCAAAAATGATTTGGTTTTACTTAGGGAAACTCTTAGGTTTCTCTATAATGCATAAAGAAAAATTCTATTCTATTTTTCATATAAAATTAAGGAAACACTAAAATACACTATGATATGAAGTTGCTAGAATGATTACATTCAAGTTTTCAAGAAAAAATCACTTTCAAACAAGTATTGGTTGCTTACGGGTTTCATGTTATTTGGTGTAAGAAAATTCTATTTTATGAAAAGCTTGCTACATTATGCTTTTAACTATTTAAGAAATGTTTCTAAACAATTGTATGAAAATTTTGTAGTAAAAAACATGTTTAAAAATATATTTGAAAGCTTATAGTTTAATGTTGGAAAAAATAGTTTTTAAAATAGTATTTTTTGGTAGTAAATGTTTCTTATAAATGGTTTTTGGTTAGCATAGTATTTTGATTACTTATGTAACTTGTTTTATGGCTAAAAATGGTGGTTAAATGATGTTTAAAATTTTAAAAATTGGCTGGAAAATTTTGAAAAGTTTCATAAAGATTTGTATATAAAATAGATTTTTGAAAATCAAGTAAGCCTATTTTAAGGTATTTTGATAGTTGGATGCATGAGTAACTTGTTTTAAGCTTAAAAAAGGTTGATATATGAAGTTTAAAAACCCTTATTTCAATTTTGGAAATTTTAGGAAAAATTTAATAAAATTTTCTATTTTAAATGAAAATTTTAATTATAAGGATGATTGATAAAACCTAGTATAAGTTTATGACTATTCTCTTAATTTTTAGGTGATATTGTGTAGTTTTATTACTGCTAGACACACCTAAAAATAATTGAGGAATTAGGAAAAATAGTTTTCTTATTTGTTAGAATAATTTACAAAGCATAGGAATAAATTTGCTTGAAATTAGAAATTATAGAACTTGAAATATCCAAATTATAACTCCCCAATGTTGTTGTAAAAATTATAAGCTATTTATCAATTTTGGATTGATATTTTAATTGATTGATACCAAGTAATCATATGTAGTTATTAGCTTAAAAGTATGTTTGAACATTTATGAAAATTTTATTAAAAGGAATGAACACGACTCCATAAGTTTCATGCTGAAACCATAAGCCTATTTCATGATTGGTACATAAATTATAATATGAGTTATTCTATGAATTGTATATGTACTAATGTGTTCATTTCCAAGAGTTCACACTAATGAACTCTTGAAAGTCATATAGTAATCCAGAACGTCAAATAAAAGCACCAATATTTCTTGTAATACTAGAAACATAACAAGGTAATTGTAAATTATTTCTTACTAGATTATTTCTAGGTTATATTTTGGTTATAGCTAATAAATAGCATTTTAACCTTGCCCTACTGTATGTGAAATGGGCTAGTGAATGTCTTATGTGAAAAGAGTTAGTGAGAGCTTTGTATGAAATAACTTGAAGGTTATATGTGATTATCGACTTGAATATCATATATAGTGATATGACATTATTATGATTGTGAGACCTTTGTAAAGAGTTTTGAAGATTGGCGATGTTCTATATTCTAAGTCACACAAAATGATGTGTGGAATAAGATTGATCTAAGAAGAATAAAGTTAGGATACACATGAAATAAGAATGGCTCGAAATAACAAGAAGGAACCTTTTATGCTTATATGCAATTATTAGTTAAATGTTTATCTTATATTCATGAATAATTTGTATTTAATTATATGAAATAGAATTGCCTAATATTTTACTGGTAGAATAAGAGTTTTTGTATATGTTTTGCATATGAATATTTTTTTGATTAAAACTAATTAAAATTTTATATGATAATTATCTCATTGGATAATTTTATTACTTACTTACTTATGGTTATATTTTTCAATATTGTCTTGGATGTCTTTGTTTAAGATCACCAATGTTTGGTGAATGTTTAACATACATTGTATGGCATATACATATAGTAGATTCTTTTCATGCTATTGATTTATGAGGATGGTATTGCACTATATTAATCTTAGATGAGAATGGTGCAACTTAATTGTAGGAGCCTGATCCAATATAGATTTATTTAGAGCAGCACTTTATCAAGGAACGATATTAAAGGGATTTAGAGGTCCCACTTCTTGATAATCCATCTTATAGAGGGGTTTTTTTTACTCTATATGATGATGATGATTTACCCTTTGATCTTGCCATATTAGCTCTAGAATTGCTAGCTACACTTTCGATTTTGCCTGCTAGCCCACTAGTACCACCAGTGCCACTAACTCTTCAGTCTTAGCACCAATACTAGTTATGGTACATATTCCTACGTATGTCCCAATTTCACTAAAGTACACCCTAAATGCCTAAAGACTTATATGATTTTGACATGAGTTTTGAGATTTTGACAAATAGTTAGTTTGGTTGATAGCTATTGCTTAACTTTAGTTTGGTTTAGTTTAGTCTTTGTTAATATATATATATATATATATATATATATATATATATATATATATTTGTAGCACCTGTATAGGTATTTTGATGATAAAAAGTGGGGCAAGGCCTTAAATCCTTTGTATAAAAGAAGCAAATGTTTAATTAACATAATGTATATATGATGTATATTACTTACTGTATATTTGTTTCACTATAGAGTTGTTATGAAATTAAAAGAAGGGATTTATAGTATTTCTAAAGCAATGTAAAGGAAAAAGTTTTCACCTACATCAAAGGTAAATACATATCTTTTGCAAAGTATTTTCCAAGTACTTTTTCAAGTAACTTAAGGTATTATTATTGGAAAGGTAAATACAACAGATAGATTTCATGAAATTTTTTTGTGAGAGTATATTATCTCTAAAGTATTTTATAAATAGGACCTTATGAATTTTTTAGTTTTATTAACTTGGTATTATTCTATTGTATTAGTTTCATAGTGAATTGCCATTTTAGAAAAGAACTAAATATTTCCTCTTTAAAAGAATCATAAAAATTCTTCAGTGATTTTTTTCTTAAAATATCTTTCTTGTTTTCTCAAGAATTTCTTAAAAAATGACAAGTTTTATAAATTTTTTTGATAAAACAAAAAAATTCTTTTATATTTTTGTCTACTAAAACATCTGATATTAAAAATAGTTTTATGGAAATTTGCTTATTTTAAGATCTTGCTAGAAAAATAGTAACTATTTTATGATAAAAAATATATTTTTCTAGAATCACTTCACCAATATTTCATACTTTCTAAATTCATTATATTTTAACTATTTCCTAAACAAAAAGATGAATTTATTTTGTTTCCTATCTAGAAGAGGATTTAAAAAAAAATTAATATATGTTTATTTTTCAAAATTTCCCTCAAAAACAAAGAAAAAAGAGAAAAAAGGTTTTCAATATTTTTTATTGTCAAAATAAATTTTTATTTGATGTTGTTTTCTTATAGATGAGAATTTGTTTGTTGAAATTACTAACTATTTTAGGGAAATATATTAAAAGAATGAATCTCATTAAGCACGAAAAATTATATTCTAACTTAATGTTTGTAATACTATATGCATATATAGAGTTGTAAAAAAAAACTTTTAGTAAAATTTCCATCTTTTTGTTTCTACATCATGCATACTTTTAGAAAATAGTCAATTTTGTAAATTAATTTGGTGTAGAAAGGCTTATAAATATGTTCGATTGATGTTTTTATGCTCGTCATAATGCCTAGAAATAGGTTGTCACATAATCATAAAATTAATTCAAAAGCAAACTCCACATTAGAAGGAACTATAGTCACCAAACTCGACTGATTCCTAAACACCTTAAAAGCTTATTTTGCATATTCATTTGCCACTCTATTAGTAAACCTAGGATCCAAACTAAAGATAGACATAGAGAAGCCTCCATATGAAACTTAATATCCTCCACTAATTCCTAAGATTTTCCATGGAATAATAATAAAAGTAAAATTGCATTTATGACAATTTATAATCTGATTCAAGCATGATCTTGAATAGTTAAGATTGCTAGCTATCAGATAGGCCTTGAGTATGTCATAAGCTCTAGCTTTTTCCATTGACTGACAATGACATTTCTCAAACCAAAACTTAACAACCTCAATTGCATCGTCTTGTTCTAAAATAACAAATGTTACCATTCTTTCTCTCTAGGCTACATCAAAGATCAATTTCATGTAGGCTAATGGTGAGGATAACTAAGTATAAGAGATGTAAATTGACATTGTTGGACCATGATTGTGCAGCATATGCACTTGCTCCATGCATAAATTATCTTGCACCAATACCATAATTCTCTATGCATTCAACAACATACTAGCAAAGACTAAGTCATTGTGGCCTTATAAGTCGAGTGCAGAATGAAAAATGTGGTGGCTTAAACCTTGAATAACAAATTTGATGTAGTATAGGAAGCCAAAATCATTTCATTAAGATAAAGAATAACTACCAAAAATCCATGTTAGGCTGAAAAGGAATTTGTGAAAATGAACACCAAGCATCTGCAACCATAAGAGATGAACTATATCTCACTATGCAATAATATATAGATCAATTTCTTTTTAGTGTAACACAACGGGCATCTTGTATCTAACAAATTCACCCACTTATGCAATTAGTTTCTAGCAAGAAGAAACCTTTATGAAATCTCTATAATAAAGCTTTCAACCTATAATGAATGGAAGCTTTCCATATTTGAGCTATATCTTCATGGTAGCATCATATTACTAACTAAATAAATTAATTTCATAGTAAAATTTTCATATTCTCTAAGGTCCATTTGAGCTCTTCAACATCTCACTCTGGAATACAAGATCAAATTATGTGCTATACATCTTTTCTATAAAGAAACTATGCACCATGTTTCTATCCATTTTTATTGTTGGGAAACTGTAAATCTTAAATGAGCAGATTTACTAGGACCTAGACTCCCTCTTTATAATAGGTTATAGGAATGGTAGGACCCATAACATATTTTTTATAACTCCTAATTTCCTACTCCTCATTAAATAACAAGTTTTTATTTTTAAGGCTTGGATACATTTTACTATCCCATTCCATATATGAGTTCCAGAAATTGTGTTTCTTAATTGGAATAACTCTAGCTATTTAGATATTTTTTGCATAAAACTCTCAACCCATAATTTATCATGGTCTATAACTAATCTCCAAGCCACTTTAGTTAACAAAGACATATTGATTTTTTGAATTCTTTAATACCTAAACTACTACATTTCTTTAGCTTACATAATTCGTTCCAAGCTATTAATGCATAGTAATGTGATTTACTCTCATTAGTACAAAGTTTATCAAATTAATTAAGTGGCTTTTGGTATAATCATAATAAAAATTATATAAGTAGGTAATTGTTGAATGTCTAAACTAATCAAGGTCACTTTACCTGCCTAAGATAGTGATTTTTGCTTCTAAGCTACAAGCCTTTTTATACTTTATTAACTAAATATTTAAAACCCATAGGTTTTTTTAAGGAGAAAAATATAGGAACTCCAAGGTACTTTACATCATTTCTAATGTGTTGTAAGCCTAACAAAGAGATAATATCTCTTATTTTCTACTATTAACATTTGAACTAAAAAAAATTCCTAATTTGCTAAAATTCATATTTTAGCCTAATTAACTTGAAATTTGTTAATGCACCTTAATAGACCATTGGCATTCTCTACATTATCCCTTTGGAATAAAATAACATCATTTGTAAACATAAGATGTGATACTAATGTACAACCTTGTGCTATTTATATCCCATTAATTCTCCTTTCCTTTGTTTACTTTTATTAAAAGTCTATGAAAAACATTTAAATCTAAAATAAACAACTAAGG
>CM035225.1:24575334-24603020 GCA_020226215.1 Sindora glabra
ATGTCAATATACTATTAAACCTGAATGTTAGTATATTACTGTAAAATATAAAAAATAAATTTTTAAAAAATAAATTTAACATATAATCAAATTTTATAATATATCAATTAATTAAGCAGCTTATCATAATTTTTTTCCCAATCTATACATATAATTCTGATGAACAGCTTATTGAATAGAAAGACGTCAAAATTCCATAATTTAACTATTTATAAATTTTCACCCACCAACATGCAAATAAATGTATAAATACTTAGTCTGTGTAATATTTTGAACGTGCGACTTGCATATGAAGTTAAGTAAAAAAAATTACCAATTTCATTTTTAAAATATTAATAAAATAGTTTATAAATTATATAAAATCATCAATTTTGTTTATAAATTGTATTTCATATAAATAATTTTATTTTTTTACAAATTCATATAAATAGTTTTATTTTTAAATATTTATATAAAAAATAAAATTATTTATATGAATTATTATAAAGTTAACAATTCAATATCATTTAAAAATTATTTTCTCAACGTAATATAATTTAAACTTTGTACCTATGTGATTTATCTTCTCCGCCAAAATCTGATCTAACTGAAATATCTTTTGAAAATACTATAGTTATCTCATTTCATAGTTGGAAAATTAGGCGTCAGAGAGGGAAAGCGGACTTGTTAGAGAAAAAGTGTCCGCAGAAGCAGACATGATTAAGAGAGTGAAAGCAATGAAAACGGGAGAGCACTTTTGCTCATTCCAAAGCTACCGCCGCCAAATATAAAAAGGGCAGCAAGGTCTGATGCTGAGTTCCAAAAGCCACCACCGCCAAATTTTTCATATATACTTTTTTTTTTAACGAAAAATATTTTTTATTAAAATATAATTATAAAATAATAAATAATAAATAATTATAAAAATATTTTATATATTCAAAATTAAATGTATAAAATTTGATAAAGAATAATTTCTTTTTAAAAAAATTATTTTTTTACTATCATTATTGTAAATATTATTTTTTTAATCATTAAATACAAAATAATATCTTATTATTTTATTTATATATAAATAAAGAAAATTTTTAACGAAAAAAGTGATTGAAAAAAAAAAAGCTTTAATCTGCTCTGTATCTTCGCGACGCTTTTATGTAAAATTTCAGCAAGCTTCACGCTTCTTAACCCCAAATAATTTGTAAATATATTTTTTATTTTGACTTTCATAAAAATAGTTTTCACCCGCTGAAATGATTTTTTTTTCATTTTAAATATGAAGAAAGACTTCATGAATTTAGGAATTTTCTCTTTGTAACAACAAATTCCACCCACTTTTGTGAAGAAATAAATAAAATTTCAGCAAGCTTCAAGCTTCTTAACGCTCAAAGAATTTGTAAATATGTTTTTTACTTTAATAAAAATAGTTTTCACCCCTTGAAATGATTTTTTTTTCATTTTAAATATGAAGAAAGACTTAATGAATTTAGGAATTTTCTCTTTGTCGCAGCAAATTCCATCCGCTTTTGTGAAGAAATATGGGACATATTTGTCGAGCAAAATAGTACTCAAGAATTATCTGAATGAATCTTGGGAAGTTGAAGTAACGAGGAATGGAGCAAGTTCCTATTTTGCAAATGGATGGGAAGCATTTATGAAAGATAATGCTTTAGAATTTGGGGATTTCTTGGGGTTCAAACATTCCTTCAATTCAACGTT
Source organism: Sindora glabra (assembly GCA_020226215.1). Taxonomy (NCBI): domain Eukaryota; kingdom Viridiplantae; phylum Streptophyta; class Magnoliopsida; order Fabales; family Fabaceae; genus Sindora; species Sindora glabra. Next base: position 24,577,030 of record CM035225.1, read on the forward strand.
CAAGTTTAAGATGTACGGAACAACGTGCTGTGAGAAGGAGGTTGAAAGAACTAATGAAGCTGTCAATGTTGGCCACGAAAATGAAGATGATGCTGAAGATGGTGAAAGGGATGTGATTATTATTGATTCTGATAATGATCAAGGTGGTAAGTTTCTATGTTTTAATATTGTTGAATTTGAACGCTTTGGTTGGGAAAAAATGAACAAATTTATTGCTTAGGCTAGTTAATATTTGAAAAGCTTGATTCATATAAACTTTGAAACTAAAAATATATATTTCATATATATTTTTTTATACAAATTTACATATACTTCCAATTTTTTTTTATCACAAGTGATGTTTTTGGGGAAAAAAAAGTATAATTTAGATGATTTCTTTTGTTGAATTTTTTGTGAAGCCCCATAGATGAAGTTCGTCCACAATTGTAAATCTTCTTGCAAGAGAAGTGATATGCATTATAAGAATTTTCAGAAAAATTTCCAAGATTTCAACAAAACCTGCTAAAAAAGTTAACAAAAAAACATACGGTTTGAATAAAGGCATTAAATTATAATAATTTTTTAATAATAAAAAAAATTAAAGTGAGAAGTGAATAATAATATAAAATTAATTTACACTTATGATATAAATCAAACTTAAATGCATAAAGATATTTTATTTGATTAGAAGTTTTTGAAATGAATGTTTGGAATCTGTTTTCAGTCAAACCAAGACATTCCATGTGCGAGCGTAGGGAGAAAGATTCTATGCACAAAAGAAGAAGGAAAGAAGGCGAAGTGCAGTATGATGAAGGCATAAACTTCAATTCTACAAATCCTTCTTTTCATGTAAAACTGACGTGTACATACGCAAAGAGATATCTAGTAAGTCGTTCTTCTCAATTCTATTTAATTAGTTAATTATTAACTTTGCTTATAACACAATATGACACTTTATGAACAATCTTAATTTTGTAACTCGGAGTTAATGAAGATTATTTGAAGGCAAGTTTGCTTACATACCTAGGAAAATTGCGACCAACAAGCTATTTATAGTGATTTTTATACTGAAAATATTTATAATTTAAATTATTACGTGAACTGTCGCTGTTATATAAGTTAGGTTTCTATTTTTCCTTTGTACGGCTTACATTTTTTGGCATTTGTTTGAATCATAACTGCAACCTAATTAATTTCTTACAATTTTTGACGTTATATATAATATATGGTGCAGCCCATACCATCAACCTTTTTCAGGGAACATATGAAAGTAGAAGATAAAGTGATAAAGCTTGAGAAACACGAGAAAATATGGAGTGTGAATATTTGCGTGACCTGCAGGAAGTCTAGAAAATGTGAAGAAGGGAAGTTCTCCGGAGGGTGGATGCAATTTGTGAGAGAGAATGATCTAAAAGAAGGAGATATTTGTATCTTTGAAATGCATCAAAACTGATGATCCTTATGTCTTCCGTGTTCATATTGGCAGCAGTTGAAGGAAGACTTCAGGCAGAAATATTAAGTGGTTACTATTTTTGGAGTTCATCTTGATGATTAGAAGTCCTGCCAAATTGGATTGGAGATGTTTTGCTGCAACACATGTATTTTGAGATTACTTAAATCGTAGGATAAATATCATACACTTTTCCTAAGATTTGAACATAATTCATTTCCCTTTGTTTTCAAGAATTCTTCAGACATTCCTTAATAAGCCAGGAGACGTTAGTCTCAACCTTTTTTTTTTTTACCAATTTTTCCTTTTTATCTCATAAAATTTTACAAAAATACTAAATTAGTCAAGTTATTGAAAATGATTTTTTTTAGCGTGATTTATTAGATAATACTTTGATATGTATTTTGAAAAATATTTCATATTTTTTAATATTTATTACAGGTAAATTTTATAAAAAAATTATTAGAAAATATTTATAAGTAAATATTTCAATTTTTGATAAAATTTACTTATTATCTTAATGATAAGAAACTGTGAATATTTTTGATAAAATTTATTTTAATATTATTAATTGTTTAATTTATTAAATTATGTGATTAACATGCACAGCATTAAAATTTATATTTTCAATGTCTTAACTTATTAAATTATTTAGTAACCATTTTGAAGGTTTGGAAAAAAATTAGAGAAAAAAGAAAAAAAATCCGGGAATAAACTTGGTGTAAGAGAGTTTATCTAATTTAAATCAAAATAAATTAAGTTTAAAAATTCTATTACATTAATATAGATAAATTAATAATTAAAAATAGGTTTTAGATTTTATTTTCATTAAAACTAGGTCAAGACTTTAATGCCCAAACAATTTGACATGTGAATAAGGTAATTGTATTATTATTCCTTTACTTAAATGTACGCAAGTAGTTTTGTAAACTTGTGTCCCTACAAATGTCAATTGCGAACTTGTCACTAGTTTAAATAAAATAAAAAAATATTATTTATTATGTTATAGTTTATTATCTCATACAAAATTTTTAGTTGACCTAAGGTTATTTTTTAACTAATAGGATCCACAAAACATAATTTATTATTGGAAAAAAATTAGATCAGCATTGTTCGTTGTAATTTATTATAGTGAGGTATTTAAAGCCTACTTTCTTTTATTTAAGTGCACTTACATACAAAAATTTACCAGAATACTTAAAAGTCAAAACGATACATTTACAACGCGTTTCAAGAAAACTAAAAGTATTAAAATAGAAACATCTTTTGCCACATATTAAAATTAGAAGATTTTTAATTTAATATAAATAAAAAAATAAAAGACTAAAAACTTATATAAATTCAAACCGGAAATTTTTTAACTTTATAAAAAATAAATTAATATAAAATTTTAATTATAAATAAAATTAATAAAAGATTATTTTTTTAGAAATTAAAAAAATTAGTTAAAATAAAGATAAAAATAAATACGAACTTAGAAATATAGTAAAATATTGTTATTTGATAATTTAGTTATTAATTAGATTTAATTTATCTATTTATTTTAAATTTTTTGTTAGTGTTACTATTTAAAAATAAAATAATAAGATATTACTGTTTAAAGAATAAATAGTAACATGCTATTATTTGATAATTTAGTTGTTAATTAAATTTAATTAATTAATTTATTTGATATTTTTTATTGATGTTATTATTTTGAAACGAGAAAATAACATACTCTTTTTTGTGTTTGATTGTTAATTAAACTTGATTTATTTATTTATTTAAGATTTTTTTATTAATGTTACTATTTTAGAATGAAATAGTAACATATTCTTCTTTAACAGTTTGATTGTTAATTAGACTTGATTTATCCATTTATTTAAAAAATTTTGTTAATGTTATTGTTTTGAAACGAAATAGTAATATGTTACTATCTAAAAAATAAATCATAACATACTATTATTTAACAATTTGATTATTAATTAGACTTAATTTATCCATTTATCTAAAAAATTTTATTGATGTTACTGTTTTGAAATGAAATAATAACATATTCTTTTTTAGCAGTTTAGTTGATAATTAGATTTGATTTATCCATTTATTTTAAATTTTTAATAGTAATATATTACTATTTAGATAACAAATAGTAATGTGTTATTATTTAGCAATTTTATTATTAATTAAATTTAATTTATTTATTTATTTGAAATTTTAGGTTGGTGTTATTGCTTTGAAATAAAATAGAAACATTTTCTTATTTGATAGTTTAGTTATTAATTATATTTCATTTATCTATTTATTTGAAATTTTTGGATGATGTTATTATTTTACAATGAAATAGTAATATATTACTGTTTGGAGAATAAATAAAAACATACTATTATTTGGTAATTTGGTTGTTAATTAGAACTGATTTATCTATTTATTTAAAATTTTTAGTTAGTGTTACTATTTTGGAATGAAACAATAACATATTGTTATTTAGCAATTTAATTGTTAATTAGAATTGATTTATCTATTTATTTAAAATTTTTAGTTAGTGTTATTATTTTAGAACAAAATAGTAACATACTGTTATTTAGCAATTTAGATATTAATTAGACTCGATTTATTCATTTATTTAGAATTTTTTGTTAATATTACTATTTTGAAATGAAATAATAACATGCTCTTTTTTAACAGTTTGGTTGTTAATTAGATTTAATTTATTCATTTATTTAAAGTTTTCAATTGATATTAATGTTTTAAAACAAAATAGTAACATGTTATTGTCTAAATAATAAACAGTAACATACTATTATTTGATAATTTGATTATTAATTAGACTTAATTTTTTCATTCATCAAAAATTTTTTATTGGTGTTACTATTTTGAAACAAAATAGTGATATCTTCTTTTTTAGTAATTTGGTTATTAATTAGACTTGATTTATCCATTTATTTGAAATTTTTGGATGGTATAACTATTTTGAAATAAAATAGTGACATGTTACTGTTTGGAGAATAAATAAAAATATACTATTATTTGATAATTTGATTATTAATTAGATTTAATTTATCTATTTATTTAAAATATTTTTTGATGTTACTATTTTAGAACGAAATAATAATATGTTATTATGTAGAGAATAAATAGTAATATATTACTATTTAGCAGTTTAATTGTTAATTAGATTTACTTTATCTATTTATTTATAATTTTTTGTTGGTATTACTGTTTTGAAATGAAATAGTAACATACTTTTTTTAATAGTTTGGTTAATAATTAAATTTCATTTATCCATTTATTTGATATTTTTTATTAGTATTACTATTTTAAAATGAAATAATAACATATTACTAACTAAAAAATAAATAGTAATATATTATTATTAAACAATTTGATTATTAATTAGACTCAATTTATCTATTTATTTGATATTTTTATTAGTATTATTATTTTAAAATTTTTGTTTAGTATTAATGTTTTGAAACAAAATAGTAACATGTTACTATTTAGTCTATAAATAGTAATATATTATTCTTTGGTAGTTTTATTTATTAAAAAAATTATTATGGCACTACTAGACATCAAAAGAGTTAGGAAGCAAAAGTTTAATATGGGATTCAAATGAATTTGAATTGATAAAAATGAAATTAAAGTTAAAAAATAATAAGAAAATGAAATTTTTTTTGAAAAAAGTAATTAAAAAAGCCTTTTTTTACCAACCAGAGTGGACAAAACACTTTTAGCTTTTTGCAAATACATAAATTTTGAAAAGTTACATGAAATCAAAAGAAAAATCGCTTAAAACAGACAACCGAATATAAAGTTATGGTTCTTCAAAATTTTGAACTTAATTTATACATTTCTGACTAGGTGGATCCCACCAAACTTAAGTTTTCTTATTTTCTATTGAAAGATCATGAAAAAATGAATGAAAACAATTAGTCATATACAAAAATTAGTTAACTAATCATAAAATTATATTTTTCTGAAATTCCTAATTCATAACTGTATTCTCATGGTTAAAAAGGATATTTTGAAAATATAATAGTAATAATTCATAAAATCGACATCTATTTAAAATAAAAATCAGTGCTAGCAACTATTTAAAAAAAAGTTCAAGAGGCGACGCTACGAAACAATTTACCGTTTATTATTTAATAAAGCCATTACTATTAGTAAGGAAATAATTTTTTATGCTATTAATTTTTTATTTATTACTCATTTTCTTTTTATTAATTGGTGTATAGGATAATTGACATTTTTAAAGACAACAGAGGCCAAATTAAAAAAATGTAATAAATACATTTTTAATAGTTTAAAGTGATAAATAAAAAAAGACACTAAATTCTTTAAAATCATAATTAAACAAAAATAGAGGAAATTTATACAGTTTTGATTTTAAATTTATGGTATATATATAATATCTTATTATTAAAAATATTTATTCATTATAAGAAAATCCTTATTTATAAATAAATTTTGAAATGATTTTTCCGTTTGTAAGAAGGATTTATCATTAACTTTTACGCTTAGCAATAAATTTTTTATCTTGTTACTAATTCAATCGTTCAAAGTAAAGATTTCAAAAATTTTCTAGGTAAAACCCTCATTCATTGCTAATTTCATTTTTTAAATTTTATTAATAAATTTAGTCATAGAGAAAAAAAAAAAGTTTCAAATTACTTATAAATGTACTGACGAAGTTAGTGATTAAATTTCACACAAAAATTTGAAACTTTGTTTAGTGGTGGAAATTTTAATTTTAAAATTAACGATGAATTTATTGATGGATTTATCAATATTTCATTAGTAATCTAAATGAACCATTTTATTAAAGGGTTTTGGTGATGGAAAAATCCATACTAATTCTATCACTAAATCCTTATATATAAATTTGCGCAGCCAAATCCTCTCATTTCTCCCTTGCGGCAACAGTATGCTTTCCCCCTTCGTCTTCGACTATTGCATTGTGCTTCTCTACCATTTGCCTTTGCTATTGCCACCGCCACGACTACCAAAGTTATTTTTAGTGTAATTTTTTTAAATGTAATTGAAGCACAAATAATAAATGTAATTTTTCTTTTTCTTGATTTGATATGTTTATGAATATTTTCCAAATGTTTCATATTTGAATTGATTGATTTTCTTTTTTTGCGTCATTATTATAAGAATGTATTATATTTGTCTTCCTAATTTTGATAGAATGTTGTATATTCTGCATCTTTTTCTTGTTTTTTCTGGTGTTGTATATTTTTTTTATTTTTTATTATTTCTACTGTAATCTTATTATTTTTTCCTGAGTTGTATTTTTTTTCTGAGTTTTATTATTTTTTCTATAATCTTATTATGTGAATGTGGGATTTTTTTCCAAGTTTTACATTTTATATTTTTTCTTATTTTTTATTATTTTTGCTATAATTTTATTATTTTTTCTTATTATTGTACAAGATGTCATAATGCTTCATTTATATAATTTAATCTTATGATTTTATTATTTTTTATTTTATTTATGCTACAATTTATTTCTTATTTTCTCTATAAGTTTTTATGATTTTAATATGATTTTTTAGTAGCATATTTGGTATTTTTTATAATTTTTTTTACATATTTGTGCATATTTATATACATATATTTTAATAATAAACAAATTATTTTCTTATTCAATTTTATTAAAATAGATAATGATAATATCTTACAATCATTAATACTTTTAAGTAGAAAGAAATCAAAATATTAGTACATTTGATCATAACATAGGGCTAAGACATAAGTTATTATTTTAATTAAATTTGAATTAACTTCTTATATTATTTCTTTTTCAATTTTTTAAAATTTTTGTTCTATACTTTTTTTTCAAACTTTTAAATTGAATCATGGTACATAATTACAAATAATTAGTTTAACACTTCTAAAATATATTTACATTATTTATAAATAAAAAACTACTAATATTAATATAGGTTAATTTTATAATTTTTATTATATAATTGAATATTTTTTATTTATGTTTCAATTTAAAAATTTAATAATCCTTAATTTTATGTTTGTTGAATTTTTTCTTCCTTTTTTTTCTCTCTTACTACGCTGTCACATTACTAGAGATTTGTGATACTGTTTACATTGAAAAAGCACAAGTTTTTCTTTTTTTAGGATTAATTTAAATTTGTTAAGTAAATATTTATTTTTCACTTATAATTTCTTTCTTGGCTCTTTTTAATTGTGTTCAATTGACCTTAGATTCCTTATTGACTATATAGAAATTTTCAATTGATAGAAATTGCTTAAAATTGTAGCTTTCAAAGTTTTTATTGTTGATGAAATTACCATTATTGTTCATGAGTTTTTTTGGCCTATTAAAGTTTTACTTTTTTAAGTTTGAGAAATATGTTTCAAGAATATAATAGACATTTATGGGTAATGTAATGATAAAATTAAAAGTTTTCAAAACTTCATGTATATGATTGTACGAATAATAATGTTCTTACAAACTTAAGTTGTGATATGTTAATGGTTTTTTTTATACAACAACTTAACTAGAAGCTAAAATTGTTATTCGATGATGTCCATACAGATGTAGTGTCATCTTTTAAATTGGTTGCTTTAGTGAATTAGTCGATATATAACTTGTAAATATTATCATGATTTTCATGAATATGAAAGTTTACTTTGTTCTAACTTGTAGATTAGGGATGATTCATATTACATGGGTTTATAGTAATTTATAAGTTTAGTTCCCTAAAATAGGACCTACGACAAATTTCATATTAGCAATAGTATCCTATGATTATTTGCAAATAGTTTTTGGTTCAATTTCTTCATTGCCAACCTAATAGAATAAATATTCGAGTGTTGATAACAAAAAATCTCACAAGTTCATAGTTTAAGAAGGGTTAATAGTAATAATTTTAGGAATTAAATTGGTTGTAGTAGATATGAAAATTAGGAACATAGTTCAAGTATACTATAGTGCAAGAGATTTTAAATCATTGTACATTTCCTCCATTATATGACTATATCTAAATACCCAGTTTCCAATACCATTTCTTCAAAACTATGAGACCTATACCAAACTCTATAATTACTTGTATTATAGGCATGTAAAAGTGACTTCTCCTCTTACAAGTATAAAAATCATTAAATAATCATAGTGGAGTAAAATAAATAAAAAGCTTGCAAGGTAAATAAAAAATATGTTGTTTATGAATTACATATAGTGTAGAAAATTTTTGACCCACAAAAAGCATCACCTCTTTTTTCCCTACTTAAATGTACTATTTCACATTAAGCAATAAGTCATCTCATCCATTATTGCTTTCCTTACTCCCTACCTTTTGCAAGGAGAAGTTATCTCAATATGACCTAATATTTTCACATCTAATCCTATAGATTCTTTCCTAATTGGTTCTCCTTAAAAGGAGGTTGCACCTCCACCAATTTAGTAGTGATAAGGATAAGTGCTAACCCTAAATCATCTTTGGCTTACTTTTGAATTACACTTATTTTTCAACAATACGACAAAGATTATATCATTGGCTTCTAAATGCAATTCACAAGTGGTCTAAAGAGGATTTTAGGTTAGCCTTTCTCTCTACCACCACTTAAATCGACAAAGAAGCTATATCATGAGTACTAAATGAGAAAGAAACTATTTCATCAGTAGTAAGAAAACCAGGTATTGTTGAAACGACTTCTCCAAGTAGAAGTAAGGGAGTAAGAGAAGTAATAGTAAATAAAAGGACTCATTACTTGATTTGAAACATCACATTCAAGTTAAGAAACAAGAAGTGATGCTTTTATGGATGAAAGATATTCTATATTATATGCAAGTTATAGATAATATATTTTTTAATCACCTTGATAATTTTTATTTTACTTCACTATAATTATTTAATGATTTTCTAAATGTCAAAGAAGGAATCATTTCTATATGTCCACAATAGAAGCTACCAAGGAGCTTGGTGTGGGTATCATAACTTTAAAGACAAGGTACAGGGAATTGAGTATTCAGAGGTATGAAGGAAATGTACAGTGATCCAAATATCCTATACTATGGTACACTTGGAGCATTTTCCTAACTTTTATATTTATTACAACTAGTTTAATTCCTAGAGTAACACTATCCTTATTATTAATTTCAGCTAACTCTCATAGAAATATCTGTTCATTCTTTGTAACAATACTTTTAAATTTACTCCATTGAATTGCCAATCATTGAATTGAAATAGGATCATTTTTGTCTATTTCCATTCATTATTTTAACATAGGTTGTTTGATAGAATGACAACCCAAGAGAAATAATTTTCAACTTAGTAATTGATGATCAAGTAACAAGAGTGCAACATGTACATGTTGTTCAAGATATAATGATTTATGATTTTGTTTTAGTTTCGCATATGTATGCTGCTTTGGACATCATCTTTTTAGGCTTTATATTGGAGACTAGTCACTTTATTGTATTTTTACTTAATATGAATAAAATATGCACCTTTAATTTCATGTTATGAATAAATTTTATTTCATAAAATTTGATTGGAACATTTAATTGTTGAAATGGTTTGCATTTTACGAAATTTGATAAAGCAGGGTTTATGTTGTTTAGATCACTGTGCAACTGAATTATATGCTAAAAAATTAAGGGTTAAGGTTTAATGATAGGTTTACTAATGGGTAAAAATTAGAGAACGATAATTACGTTGCTAAGATTATATTTGTCAATAGAATTAGTGGCGAAGTCAGTTTAACAACAAAAAAGTTTGTCATTAATTTAAATTTTAGGGATGAAGTTTTTGTCATTAATTGTAAAATTAGTGATAGAAATACTTATCACTAAATTCCATCACTAATTTCAATTTGTTAATTGTCCTTTTCGTTGTCATTTCACGAAATAATGACAAATATAACAAAATACACAAAATATTTGGATGCAATTAAAGTTACATAAATTTCTCTTCTAATTATAAAACATACACAATGTTTCCCTCAATTTTATAGAAGGGTTATTACAAGAACTATTTCAAAGAAATCTATTTTAAATGATGACGGTGAAAGTTGGTATCAATGAAAAGGAAGTAATGATAGCAAGATGGTGCTACCATATAATTATTAATAGTTTTTAAATTAAAAAATAAAGGAAACAAGGGATGCCCAATAAAAAGGCATTGAATTAGGTTTTGAAGTTTGAATGTGTTTTTATTTTTTAATTTTAAAAATTATTCTTAAAACTTATTTTTAAAATTTATTTTTTTAAAAAAATATTTTTGAATTAAAAAAATAATGAATAGATGGGGTTTAGTGAAATAAATAAGTAAAAGTTTTACTTAATTACAAAATAAGTCTAGAAAACATTTAAAACTTATTTTTTATTTTAACAATAATTTTATAAATAATTTTTAAAAATAAATTTTAAAAATAATTCATAAAATAAAAAATTTTATTTTTAAAAATAAAAAATTATTTTTAAAATAATAGACAAACAGGCCCAAAATCACTTTATTGTTGTTGATATAATAAACGTTAATGTGTGATATAAATCCAAGGATTGGTATTCCTTCGGAATATTTTTTGGGCATCGTTCATCGTGTGATCTAACATCACCCAAAAATCAACTGCGTGAAAGCAATTTTTAATTTTTTTGTTAGTTTCTCCATTAATGATCAAACCAATAAAAATACACTTAAAGATCATTAATCTCTTGTTATATATATATATAGAGAGAGAGAGAGAGAGAGAGAGAGGCATCTATATATATTATAATACGTGTGAATTTGGCTTTTAAAATTTTTTTACCTAATACAACATAAAAGCACGTTGCGTTTCACTCGCTCGAAAAGCTCTCTTTCAATAATAAGTTTGTAAGCTGATCCACGCGCTCTTCAATCTCTCTATCCTTTCTTTTATTTTTAGTATTATTTATTATATTATATTATATTTATATCATTATTTTTTCTTTCCTCCAGCTACTACTATTATTTATGGCAGTTTCACGCATCGTTCTATTTCCATCCTTTCATTTATTTTAATTTTAATATTATTTAATTTTCTATTTATATTATTATTTTTTTCCTTCCTCCAACCTTTTTAATATTAATTCATATTTTTGCTTTCACTTGGATTTATGATCATCTATGAATTAATTTTATTTTTTATTCCATATATATTTTTATTATAAAATTTTAAGTCCTCTTTAGTTTCTATCTTATAACATAATTTATTTTTTATTTAAGAATATTTAAAATATGTTAAAGGAGTGAATTAATAAATTTAATTAACTTATATTTTATTTTTAACCATGATCATTTTACAATTCACATATTGTATCTCTTTATTTTATTTGTTCTAAATCTTTTTTTTCTCGTATCTACACATATTATTTATTACATAAATACTAATATTATTAAATAATATAAATATAATATAATATATTATATTTTATTATTATAAAAATATTTTAAATAAGTTAAAATTTTAATTTAATAGAATTACTTAATTATAAATATTATTTTTAACAATTATTATTTTATGACTCACATATTATTGTTCTTTTTTTATTTGGAATAATGTGTATTTTTCATATTCATTCTTTTTATTTAGAGTTTAGGTACTAATATTATCGAATAATATAAATACAATATCATATATTTTATTTTTATAACAAAAATATTTTAAATGAATTGAAATTTTAATCTAATTAAATTACTTAATTACATATTTAATTTTTAACTTTTATTAACAACTCATGCATTATTTTGCATTTTTTATTCTTTCAAATACATGTTTTCCCTTTTTTTTCCTTATTTCTACCCGTATTGTTTATGGTTCAAATGCAAGTTCTTTTTTAAGGTTTTTTTTACACAATTCTTTTTCCAATTTTTGTTATATAACATATTGCACCCCTAATACTCTTATATTAAAAAATAAATATAAGCTACACTTGACTATATTATATAACTACTAAAGAAGTTTATAAGCAAATATTGCATCTAAAATTTTCAATTAATTAATTTTTTAACATAAAAAATACTTCAAATTTTTAATGAATATAAATTTAATTTTCAATAAAATATTTTAAATTTTTGTAAAAATAAACATTTCTTCTATTATATATATAATAGGAATCAATTAAAAGCATATATATGTACATCATATTGTATGTTGTTTTTCTGTATTCGTTAAAAAAATTTTAAATAAGACTTCTATTGAAATATATTTATAAATATTTTTATTATAAAAATATTTTTAAATAATTTAAAATTTTAATATAAAAATTTGAATATATTAATTATATTCTCTATTTTTAATAAAAATATTTAAAAAATTAAAATTAAAATTATTTATTTAAATTTTTTAATATTTTTTGATATTATATATTTTTTGCCTTTGTTGGAAAGTTTTTTGAATCAAATTCTTCTTTAAATATAATTTTTTAATGGAAAATATTTAGTTTGAAAAATATATTATGGAATAAATAACAAATGAAACAGTATGTTAGAAGTTTGTATTAAGAAAAAAATGATAAATTTTAAATAAATAATTTCCTTTCTAATTTTCAATTATCTTCATTAAAAGTAAGATATACAATGAATAATTCTTTCTAACTTATTTAAAACACTTTTAATAAAAAACATGTCATATTATATTCATAGTATTTACGGATATTAGTGTATGAGTTATAAATAATAGAAGTAAATAAGAGAAAAATGTAATAAATAAAATAATAATATGAGAATAAAAGGCAAATTGTAAAATAACATAAGTTTAAAACAAATTATATTTGTTATTTTTATAATAGCAAAGCATGTAAGCTATTTTGAACATATTTTTGTTTGTTGTATTAGATTCTTTAATGAAGAGTGATTTGATTACATTTAAGCAAAAAAAGTAATAATGATTTTTAATAAGGAAATTTTTTCTCTATTCTTACCAAAGGATATTGGTCAATTTTTCTTAGAATTTATTTTTATTAAGGAGGGAGGTGAATTCATCAATATAATAGCAATAATTTATTATTTTTGAATTAAATGTTTTTGGATGTAAAATAAAAAAAACTAATATCAACACACATTAATATAAAAATATTTGAAAAATAAAACTATCTTAATTGATTAAATAGTGTCGTATATAACTAAATTAATTTAATTTATTATGAATTGAAAATCATTTATATTGTTAGTGAATATGAAGATGTTATGTTACTAAGCAAAAAGGTGACTAATTTTTTTGATAAAAAGTAAAAAAATGATATTTTCTCACAACATAATAATATATAAGTAAGTGGTGTTGCACAATTTACTTGTATATTTAACTTGAATTCATTTTATAGATTTAAATAAAGTTGTAAAGGTAGGTAGTAGATTTTTGAATATATAAAATAAACCAATAACCATAACTCATTTTAAATAAAAATTATTAATTATGCAATGTGTAGGTAGAAAAAAATTCTTTAGAAAAATAAAAGTAATATTAACAATAAACCATTTATCTTATGCCCATATATAGTAAAACTAGAATTTAATTAATATTTAATTAAAAAATAGTAGTGTTATTTATAATGTTCCAAAATTATATTTTTAAATAAAAAAATATTTTTATTACATACATCATTTTATTTCATCCTCATATCAAATACATATAAATTCTTTCTTTGTTCTCATTATTTTTAACTATTATAATTATATTTAATATATACAAGGATATTTAAAATAATAAGAAAATACATGTATAATTTAATTTTTTTAAAATTTTATGTTTCTTTATAAAATAAATAAAATATTTTAATACATATATATTTAAGTTATTATACTTTTTAAAATTTTATTATTTTTTAATTAAATGCTGATCGTGCGTAGCACGGGGTTAGAAGCTAGTATATGTATGTATGTGGACAAACACATGAATTTGTACCTGCGCTTTGCACAAGGATCAAGCTTTTTTAAGTATGAACATAAAAATATATATATAATCAAAAAATTATAAAAATGTTAAAATATAATTTGTTAGTATTTTATAATTATAATATATATTTAATTTAAAATATAATACTTAAAAATTAATATTCATAAAATATTGATAAAATTTAATTACATAAATTTAATTTTAATTTCAAAATGTTTTTTAAATAAAAATATTTAATTAATTATTTCAATGAATATTTTCTCCATTAAATTTATAACTTATTTAAATATTTTATAAAAAATTGAAGTCTAATGTGTTATATTTATAATTTTTTTTGTAACATTAATGTCTAAATTGCAAATAATATCAGAAGATAAGGAAAAAATGCAATAAGATAAATAAAATAAGATAAATAATGGATAAATTATAAAGTAATGTAAGAATAACATTTCAAATTTGTTATTAAATAATTTAATTAAATTAAATATGTTTATTTATATAAAATATACTATAGCAAAAATAAAATATATCATGTGGTACACACATTTATAATTATACTAGCATTTAAGTAATAAAAAATAAAAAATATATAAAATAATATAATGAAGAAAAACATGATATGCAATAAATAAAAAGGAAAAAATAATTAACAAATTATAAAATAAAATAAAAATAAAGAATATAATATTTGATTAAGTCGATCAATCAAATAATAAAAGGAGCAGAAGTAGGATCTTATTTTATTAGTTTAATTAGGAACGAACAAAAAAAAACATGTAATAAAGTAGATATTAAAACAATGGGTAAGTTGTAAAATATTGATAAAAATTAAATTGATGTTTATTTAATTTTAAAATTAACACTTAAAATTTTGATATAAAAATTAAAAAATTTTAAAAAAATAAATTTGATTTAATTTACTTATATTTTTATAAAATAATAAAATATGTAATTAGTTATTTTATTTAATATTTTTATATTAAAATTTAACTTATTTAAAATATATTTACAATAAAATAAAATATATCTTATTACATATATGATATATTTTAACATTAGTATTTCAATTATAAACAATAGTGGGGGGACGTAAAAAAAAATACAATGGAGTAAATAATTAAAAGAAGAGAAATAATGTATAAATTGTAGAATAATGTAGGAGTTCAAAATGGAACATATAATAAAGTAACTCAATTAAATTAAAGCTTTAAATTATTTTCATAACAAAAATAAAATATATACTTCTTAATGGTGTTAGTGTAGGTTCTAAATAATGTGAGTAGATATAAAATAAAAAAAAAAGCATGAAGCAAATAAAAAGAAGTGATACAATAAGTGAGTTTTAAAGTAATAGAAAAGTTAAAATTAAATAAGTAATCAAGAGTGTGTTTAAATATATTTTTATTTTTGTGTTTTTAAAAATTATTTTCAAAAATTATTTTTAAAAGTTATTTTCTTATTCTCAGAAGCTATTTTTAGATTGAAGAAAAATCAAGATTAAAAATTGTTGATATTATAAATAAAAAAATATTTTATTTAATTACAAAACTTGTATTTAGAATAAAAAAACAAATTCACAAAATGACTAAAATTTATTTCTATTTTCTTATTTTTAAGTTACATATTTAGAAACTAGTTTTTAAAAACAAATTTTGAAAATAAATTAACAAACAAGCTCTTCTATTTTAAAAATAAGAAAATAGAAAAATATTTTTAAAAATAAAAAATAGACCCCAAATAATTTATTTAAATTAAAATTTTATTATTTAAAATTTCAAAATAATAGCATGGGAAATATTATTTTCCAAGAAATAGAAAAAAAATAGGTTGTTGGGTTAGTTACTATCTAATAAATTAGAGGAAATAGAACTTCTTGATAAGATTTACCACTTATAGTTACTATCTAAACTCACATATCTCTAGATAAGTTTTATTTTTTAAATTATTTATAAATATAAAAAAATTATTATTATTAAATTTAATTAATAACAACAAAAATTATTAGTTCATAATATAATAATATTGAGGATATAATTATTTTTTTATTTATATTTCTTAAGAAGTTCAAAGTTAATTCAAATAAAATATGAAAAATTATTTCTTTATAAATATCACTTTTTTAATACCAATTATTTAATTTTGAATATTTCCTAAAAAGTTCTAAGAGTATAAAGTGGGATGGTATGCGCTAAACAAGTCAAGTCTGTGTGGGGTTGCCCCCGTAAATTCGAAAAAAATACAAGTAAAAATGATTGAGCTTACAAGTAGACTACACTTTATTTTTTAAAAAAAATAAGTAATTATACCATTAAATATATATATATAAGGATCGAGATGAAATTTAAAAATATTGAAAGGCATAAGATTTTTAAGAGGATATTAGATTAAAAAAATTTATTTTTAAAATTAGAATTAGTTAATTAAATTTCTTTATGTTAAATAATATGTTAGTTAAATAAGAGAAATAAAATTATATAAATCATTGAACATTAAATTGGATTAAATTAAAAGTCTCTACGATGCTTGAAAATTTTAATATGTGAAACCCACCGACTTGAAATCTATTTTATATGTTTAAAATGTTCACATAAAAAATTAGTTTTTAAAAAATTTAATTTTTCGTAAAAAATTACATCCTATACAAACTAAATCACTCCTTAATTCATTATCTGTTATGTTAAATAATTCCTTCTTAGTAACTGTAATTAAGCAGACATTCATCAGTACGTATCCTGTTGAATTACATGATCATCATTATTTCTTAAATTATTTTTTCTTCAATTTTTTGTACTTATTTTCATTCTCCACTTACTGATTTTGTATCCAAACGATGCCTAAACAGGAATTAAGCAGGCGGACGAATTGATTACGACTTCGGATAGCGGGAACCAACATTATTTAGAGGTAAAATTAATAATTTCATCTTTAAAATTATAAAATATTAATAAAATAATTATTAATTTATAAAAAATTATATTTTTATATTTAAATAATAATTTACATAAATAATTTTATATTGATGTATAAATAATTTTATTTTTATATAACACTAAAGGATAAAATTACATATATTATTAATTTTGCCTTATTTCAACTAAAAATGATAGGATGCCAGGTCGGCGGAATCATTAATTACTAGTCAAATTCAGTGAATCAACGTCAATCCAAATCAATGAATGAACCGGTTTCACAGATTATTATAATATAAAAGAAGCAGGCAAGACTAGGATTGATTTTATCTTTTTGTACAAATAATTCTATTTTTAAATAATACAAAAGGATAAGATTACAGATATTATTAATTTTACCTTATTTAAATTAAAAATAATAACAGCATTTTAAAACCCAGTCTATTTCATCAAAATAAGGAGGTCAATACTCAATACCACTCCACTGGCATCACTTCTCATTTTGTATAAATTTTTATTTTAGTGTAGATGTCAAAAGTTATTTCTGCTTTATAAGTTTAAGTGATAATCTTTTTTATCAAATATAAATAATTTAATACAAAATAAATAAAATTTTGTCACTAAAAAATTAATAACATTCAAATATATATTAAATCATTTTATATAAGTTTAATTATTATATATAAATATACAATTATATAAGTTTAATAATAATCTTTTAGATTTAATAATGATAATGATAAAATTAATATACATTGTGTTTCTTTTATGTACAATAGTCTTATATTAAGTAGTAATAATTATAGATTTAATTTTTTATAATATATTTTTTAATATTCTATACATATATTTGCATGTATAAATGATTCAATTTAATCATTTAATTTAATCGATTAAATTGATTCCATTTGCATCCAATTCAGTTATCTCATCAGATTAAGAATAATATCTTCGCCTGAAAATTTCTTTAACATATATAATTGAATATAGAATTAATCCAATTTTATAGATAAAATTCAACGTATTTACTCCACACGTGGTAAGATTTTTCAAGTGCAGAAAAGACAAGTCTTGTCTTTTCTATCTTTCAGTCTGCATATCCAGGTTAGTGGGGTTTCACCAGAAATTCACTTCAAACGCGTAACCAAAATATTTGCTGAGAAATTTTAAATACTTCAACTATAACATTTATTTTATGGTGGATTCTAAGGCACTCTAGGACCGGTGCCTAGGGTGACGTGACAGAATCTAATACATTTTAATTTTTTTTTGTAATCACAACCATTCAATAAATTAATAGTTGTTATTATTAGCAAAAAATTTATAAAAATGAGTATGAAATTATGAAAATTACTAATCGGAACACAGGCAATGACATGGCAATTTTTCAAAGTTTTTTCCTTATGAGATCTGCATTTCTCCACCAGCAATGATGGCATGAGCTGGGCCAAAAACTCTTTTCCGGCAACGTACTAACACTGGCCGGAAACTTGATTTCTAAAATGGCAAAGAATCGGCCAACAACTCGGCCATAAAAAGACAAATTTGCATTCCAGAATCTCAAATCTCTCCTTCACCATCTTTACTGGTTCAATCCAAAGAATTAGAGATGGCAGAGGTTTGGAAAATACAGTATATGAATTTCTCGTCATTGTAGTTAATCTTAGAAGATCTCTTTGTTTAGGGATTAATTTCTGAATTCGTCGCTCTTTAAATTTACTTATGAAAATTGATTATGAAAATTTCTTAAAAATTAATTGACTTATTAATATAATATTCATCTGGTTTTTCGGGAAATTGCATAGTGAGGTAAACCCATACGGTTTTCTTCTTTCTCGATCCTTTTTATCCTTTTTTTAATTCCTTAGATCCCCATACCTAACTATGATTGATTCAGCAAGTTCTTACATTCAAAGTAGATAGTTTTACGCTAATTTTTTCTTTTTGAGACTCGCACTGTTAATCATATTTACTTCAATTACTTTAATTTCTTATTACTTGGAAATAAGCAGATAGTTACTGTTTTGAATCCTCCTACAACTTATTGATTTTGTGAAAATTTTTGGTAGCAACCTGTAGAAAAGGGGTGTTATTCTTGACAGAGCAAAAGTGCATCCTCGATCTCAAGAAGATGCACAGTGAGGTACGAATCAAGGGAAAATTAAAATCTTGTTATTCTTTATTCTTTAATTTTTGAATGTGGGCTCATTTTGTAATTTTTCCTAAATTTATCTATAAATTTTAAAATAATATTTATTTGTAACTTTGATACGTGGCACATCCGCACCATGCCAAGTGCCCTGGGTGCCGAAACCCAAATTGGCTCAAAGACACCGTAGCATCCCTCTTATTTTATTTATTCATGAAAAATTATTAATTTTATTATTTATTTAATTTTATAAAATCTAAATGCATTATTACAATTTTATTTTTTAAAATTTTAAAAATTAATTTTCATAAAAAGTTAAATTTTACTTTGAATCACATCTGCTTTTAAATATGAGTTTAAACTTCTAGATATATTGAATATTTTTTATGATAAACTCCTATTTGTTAAAGAGAAAAGATTGCTGAATTTCATACTCACATTAAACATAACCTTAGTGGAGACATGCAAGGGATCCGTTGACTTAAAACTTACCTATAGGAGTATTTAAAATCAATTAACTCATATGAGTCTCGTTAAATTTTTATGAAGCCTTAATTTAGTGAGAGTCTGAGATATGCTTATTTTATTTTATTTGTGACCACTAATTGCTCATTTTAAAATATTGGTGATATGTTTTATATATATATATAAATCATTTACTTCTCTATCAGATTCAATGATTTTAAGTTATTTCTCTTATGAGCTGTGGTCAAAAGATTAACTTTATATATATATATCAAGTTCCTTTGGGATTATGAGATATTAATTTTTACATCGCTTGTCTCCCTATCGAATTCAGTGATTCTGTATGGTCTCATTCCACTTATGCAATCATTGCTCAGTAACCTTATATATATATATATATATATATCCAGTTCTTTGGGATTATGAGACGTTAATTTTTACATCACTTGTCTCCTTATCGGATTCAGTGATTCTGTATGGTCTCATTCCACTTTTATAATCGTCACTCAGTTTGAATATTGAAACATTGGTAATATGTTTTATATATATATAAATCATTTGTTTCCCTATCGGATTCAATGATTTTAAGTTGTTTCTCTTCTGAGCTATAGTTGAAAGACTAAACTTTATTATGTTCCTTTTAGATTATGAGATATTATATCACTTGTCTCCCTATCGGATTCAGTGATTCTGTGTTGTCTCATTCTCTGAATTAAGTTTATAACTCAATGTATAACTAATTGCTTAATTATTGATATTTTAATTATTCTATATAATTAATTAATGCTATCTAAGTGGGCAGATTGTTGTATTTAAAAATAAATAATTAATTTTATTAGAAATATTATAGGGTTAGCATTAATCAATTATTGAAATATTTTATTTAAGTAATTTAGTTTTTATTTTAACATTAAGCATAGAACAGATTGGGCCCTAGTTTAATGTATATAATTCATGATAGTTGGATCATGCTAAGCCCGTATGGGTAAGGTCCACTTACAGCCCTTTATGGTCAGTAGTTTCCTATCACAAGTCTAATCTTAAATAGAGAGATCAGAATTATTATTTGAACACACAGAAAAATAAGGATTCCCACTCTTCTAAATTTTTCTTTCCCTTTTCTCTCTATCTTAATAATCTAAGGGGCGAAGTAGGTTGTAATTCTACTCATCATCATTCAGATCAATCATGATCTCATTAAATTATGTTTCAAGTACGCTCATAATTTTATTATGATTAATTTCATATTTTTGTGATTTTAATTCATACTCCCAAAATAAACTTATTCAAGATTTATGATTTAATACACGTAAGAAAGAGCTTGAAACGTACATGATTTTTGTAATTTTAAAACTCTTGATGTTTCAAAATATTTTATTACAAGTTAAATATTTTTAAATTTTTTATCTTAATTTTGGTGGATTAAATTATAAATATTTTATACTTATGCATAAATACTGTACAAAATTATAACTTCTTGTGATACCTTAACATTATGTATATAAAGTTACAATTTTATGATAAAAATTAAGTTTACAAAATCTCTAAATAGGCATTGGAGTATTAATCATTAATATTAAATATATTTCAAGCGCGGTAGTGTTAACTCTTTTAAAATGTAATATACATCTCAAAGAATGAAGTGAGATATCAAAATTATTAATAAAAAATTAATAATTTAAATTAAATAAGTAATTATCAATTTAAAAATTCATTTTTATATTTAAAATTATTTACTCTATTAATTTTTATCAAAAATTATAATATTTTATTTTATTTTATTTTTTAAAATGTATTTTGTATTTAAGATGACAAAAAATTTCATCTTTTGAATTATTCTAAATTACTTTCTACTTCCTTAATTCATGTAAGTTACACTTAGCATATATTATTGCCGTTTATGTTTACATTTACTACACAATGTGTAACCAATGATAATTTGGGTCTTGTAATTAAATAGAGGATTAAAGAGTGAATTTATATTATTATGGCTCTCTCCATCTAGTTATTTCCGTGTAAATTTATCTTCAAACTTAATTAATTATAAGACTTATCCACCCAAAAAGAATTTAAAACATCATGTTATAATAATTTTTTAATTAGCAAAAAATTCAAGAGTAAATTATGTTTTGTCCATTTCATGATTTAAACATGCTAATGAGCTCATTAAAAGTATACAATAATATTTACAAATCACTTGGTATATCATTTAATGAAATAATGATACAAAGCATTTGGGACGGCTTTTTTCGCGAATTTCCCGAGGATGTAGACGCAGGATTTCTTGATTTCACGCGGTCCCCAAATTTCCCTCGGAATTTCAGGCGGAAAATCATGCCCCGGGAACGAGGGGCGTGGAAAATCCTTTCCCACGGCGGGCACTTTTCCTGCGGGTTTTCACGCGGACGTTTAGCCGCCTCAAATTTTTGAAAATTTTTTAAAATATCCAGCAATTTTAGCCGCCACAAAACTTTGAAATTAAAAAAAATAAAAAAATAATTGACACAGATTTTTGGTGCGAAGTCCTATTAAAAAAATTATTAAACACTTACAAAATTTTATAATAAAATTATAAAATCAATCCTCATGAATTTTCCATACATTTCACTATTATATCACTATATAGTGATAAAAAGCACAACATCGAAACGAAACTAATGTAACTTCTGCTTGGCTAGTTATGGGAAGATAAGAAAATTCCATTTTGACTGACCCTTCAACAGAACTAAGTGCATATCCTGCATGGAGCAAACACAGTTATGTATAACACCTATTCAAATCTAGGGAGAGCACACATTAAAAATAAGAAATTAACTTTATCATCTGCATTATCTGTGACAAATATTCAATAATGGTTATTTCAAGGGTTTGCATGGTTCTTACTCTCTGCATATCCAATTCAAGTACTATACAAAACTCAAAAGAACATAACATATAATAAACTCACAGGAAGCAATAAACTTTGCCACTGGAATGGATGGATCATGGGAACAAGAGATTGCATTGAAGCAAATAAAACACCCTGCATCATTTTAAAATGTATCAAAATAAGAGGCAAAATTATACAACTATGTTGCAAATTGAATTGTAATGGCAGTAAATTTCAAGCACACAAGTAAAAAATATTGTCAAGTCAATTACCACCAAAATACCAGGGGGTCAGTTGACAATTTCATAAACATGCAAGCAAACTCCATAAAATGTTCCGTTATCTATTGCCTACTCAAGACATAAAAAAGGCATTTGCAATTTGTTTCACCAACCACATATCTTTGCTTCACAATCTGCTTTTCACACTACTAAAAATAAAAGAATAACAATTAAATGAAATTAAACATGCTTCACAGGTTTGAACACAATGCTTAAAAAGAAAAAGAAATTGTACACAACCTAACACTTAACCAACTAGTAAACATGTACACATCCAAATGCATATTGTGGCAACAAATCAAAACTATAGTAAATATTGCTGGTATTAATGCCTAGGGTTTTACATTACTAGTGTCAAATTACGATGTTCTTTGACAACTCAAATATTCTGAACTTTGTGGACTATCTGTAAGCAAATACTTGTTAAGTTTTTTTCCATTGAACTACCAAGTTGCCAAGAATGTATCTCTAACAAATATTGTTATCCCCCACAAGTCCACACCCTCTCCAAAATACCAAGAAAAAGAAATTTGAAACAAATCATGTGCAGATTTTGTAGATATTCACAATCTTGAATAGGATGAGCGTGCATGTTTGAATTAAAATACAAAGAAGTTAAATATTTCCAGAAAATTGAAACAAGGGTCAAATGATATAAAAGGCTAACACGCTAAACTTCACAAATGGCATCAATAAACGAGTTACCTTGGGTGAGAATCAAAATGATACATCATCTCTGCCTAAATGCTCCTACAATTGATAAACAAATGGAAAATTATTGGCCGGAAGTAGTGAATGCTCATCCACCTAAACAGGAACTTAAAAAGTCCAAATAAGAGATGGGTTAATGCCTTAATTAACTAAGATCTATTTGACCATCCCAAAGCTAGATAAGATTTTCCTTTAAAAAATGAAAAAGCAAAAGAAATATGCTACCATTATTTTTTATCTCTGAAACATGTTTGCTCTGCCTATAAAGGATAGAATGTGGAAGAAAAAGGCATAAAAGATACAATTATGAGATTAAAAAGAGAGACAAAGATACTTAAATATTTCTTTACATATGCATGCCTTAGTACTTGGACCAAGTATAAAATTATACAATTATATCATATTAATACACCACCAAAACCCTGTCTCATAAATCAAATCTCAGGAGACTAGGAATACATGCTATATAGAGAAAATGCTTGATGACTGATGAACATACCAACTCATAGACAAGTTTATTTTAGATCACTTAGAGATGGAGTCCTCTCCGACAACTCCACCTATAAATTAACATTTATTAAATGAAAATGTTTGTGGAAGGGAAGCCAACATCATCACCAAGCAACAATAACAAACATTAAACACAGAGCAACAAGTAGGAAGATAAAGTACATGTTAGATTTTCATAATGAAATACATCAATTAGAACTCGACACAAACAAGAACAAAAAGGCTAAATCTTTCATGCCCATCATTGGCTTTTGGGAGGATGTTTAAAAAGTATCTGCATACATACAAATAAATATCAATCAATAAAAAAAGAACTAATTTATTATTAATCATCAACTAAATTAAATCATATATAGGAAGAAATTATAATCAATAATGCTAAGAAATTTTGCTATCATATCATTATCAGCAATTTTATCATTCAAATACAACTATGTCAAGCAATGATCCATGACTAATCATTTATCGCCCAAACAGGATTCATTAATGTCCATTACTTACTAGTTATGATAGATCAATACAATCGATCACTAATAATACGCAATTGGAAAGTTACCTAGCATGTAGATTTAAATAACAGAAATTAGCATGTAACACTTAGGCCCTGGTCGAAGGAGCATTCTTACTCTCCAATGGTGCATAACCTATTCCACTAACATACACACAGATGAAAATTTCAAAAATCCAAATAAATGTCATAATACTTGTTCATGTGAGGGTTATTATTTGTAATTCCTTGGAACAGAGACCCAATGTTAGTTCAAACCTCAAATAAGTGCCTCCTATGAGTAAAAGATTCTACACCAGAAAAGAGCAAGTGAACTGGTTACTAAACACGGTGCAGGACAACATACAGTTCATTTCTCCCTAATTTTCCTTATTAAGCAAAAAATGACAGTGACAGAACAACCAAGATTAAAGCTTTCCAAATCAGAACTCCTCAAAAACATAAGTGAAACCCTATTCGAAGTAAACTCACCAAAAATAGTTACAAAGTTAAAAATAAAAATACTCACCAAAATTCTAGCAGGGAATGCGACGACCCAATTGGAGAGGGAATTGAAAGCGACCTTAGCAGTAGAGTGCTCGGCATGATGAAGAGTAGAGCAGTAGTAAGGGCTCTCAAATCCCCGTTTAAGTTAGCCTTGAACCCGGCGTGTGATTGGGACCTACCCTAGTGCAGATGTACGAAGGTAAGTTGAGCAACTCTTGAAGCTGGTTCTTAATAGATTTTCTACTACAAGAGCTAGTTCAAATATAAGAAAATTTTCAGTACCTAAAATACAAGAATGCCTTAAATCTAAAATAGAACCAATCAATGCTATTGACCACATTTAGAAGACCTACCACCATTTTTATTGCCAGTCGCTGGTCCGCATCCAATGTAGGGAAGCATTAAGGAATGATAGAGATTCTACTTCTCAAGACTTTGATCTCCATGGCACAAGCTTTAACCTTTATCGTTGCTAAATTCCAATGCTTGGAGCTGTGCCCAAGCAAGCAACGAAGACACTAGGTTTTTCCCTTGATTCTGTTGGGCATCGATGCATCGTTTAATGTTTTGAAAAAGGGAAACAAAATAAAAGAAAGAAAATGTAAAATAAAAAAAATAAAAGCC
Organism: Sindora glabra; assembly: GCA_020226215.1. Lineage (NCBI taxonomy): Eukaryota > Viridiplantae > Streptophyta > Magnoliopsida > Fabales > Fabaceae > Sindora > Sindora glabra. The sequence goes on from CM035225.1 coordinate 24,602,832, forward strand.
CCCAATTTGGGACTGGGCCCCATAACATTTGGTTTTATTTCCACGGCGTTTGGGAGTTGAGGAAAAATCCGCCCCTAATGACTAACATTCTTGTAGTGTTCTATAATTTAAAGAAATTTTCGATTACTCATTTAGCCAACATTCTTGTGCTACAACCGTAATCAATGTTATTTTATAAATTTTATTCTT